>UZAF01016791.1:10378-46215 GCA_900617895.1 Haemonchus placei
GTCGACCAAATAAAGCGGTTTCTACCTTAACAAACCTGTACGGCAAAACACTGCAAAAACGTCTTTATTTATCGTCTACTGTCGAGGAGGGTAGAAATTGTGAGTGCATTTCTGAATAGCGCACTACCTGCTTGGGCCACATGATGTAGCATATGGTCGCGGATTGAATTTTCCTTCAAAACCTGTAGAGCCCAACCGAAGCGTCCACATCTCCGGGGTCGATTCATTGGTACTACGACATGTCTGGGAGGATGAAAGTCTTGACTTATACATATCGGCTGGTCTAGGCAAGTCATTGTATAGGCCCTATACGCGTTTACTACTAGTTATTCTAAAAAGACGTTCATTATGAGAATACAGAAGTTTTGGCATTGGGATGGCGAGCACAGGTAGCGTTGGTTAATTGTGATATTGGCAGGCGAGAGCACATCATCATCAAAGAACGTCTTTCATTGAGATGTTCTCGTATACATCTCAATAAAAGACGTTCTCGTATAGCCCAATTCCGCAGGTTCGTTGTGCATCCTTCATTGATCGATACAGTACATTCCACTCTTTTCCCTTTACTAACCGAGCTGAGGAACGTCATTAAGGGTCTATTCATCAGATCTTACCATGAATAGCGTTGATCTTGGTGGTCGTCGGTGCACAGCTGTATACATAATCGAGGGAAAGAAGGATTGCTTGGTTCACAGAGGCTCTTGATCTTAATGAACCTTCGAAAAGCTATTCGTGTTTAGATTTATTCCGAGAAACACTTCAATCCAATTAATTAAGCTCATTCGGAATAGCAAGAAATACTCGGTATTTTCTTGATTTCCACTCTCAATTGTAGTGCGTGTTGCCCGACTTCCTGGGAATCTCGTGGTTTCATGGAATGATTTTGAGAGGATTGCTATCCTACTTGTTTGAATGTTTTTGTCCGTTGTTCTTTTCAAATCTATGCAGAGTTTTTTTTCCTGTGAGTCCCGCCTGTTCAAATAGCTTAGTCATGAGTCAGGAGGAAAGGTATGCGATAAAACCCCTCTTACTGCCCTGCCTCCCATGTCGTTACAGCAGTTGTTGAAGGTGTTTCCCTGAACGAGAACTTTTCATGGATAGGCTGGCCATATGCCAAACGTTTTTGCACTATAGAGAACAATAAGGGGAGATTGCTCAAATAACAGCTTGTAGAAATGCAACTTCATTCATACCGGCACATATGAAGTAACAGTCTCCCGTGAGGATGGTTTCTGAGATTTTTCCCTCGGGTAAGTCGGTGAACCCTATAAAGATAGCATGTGGGGTCGAAACTCGACCCCAACAGGGCGTTATAAGGGCTGCAAAACCGAATTGGCCGGCACACACATCAAAAAATTGCCAAGGTATGACGGCCTTGTTAGGGCTGCACCATTCACAAAGGAGCTTCAGAACGTCGATGAATAGTAGACTTATATAGCAGGCGCCCAGACGGTTACAGACACATGAGCCAGTACGACTCCCTTTCTTATTACTTTACTGAAGCCTTACATTCTTTGAAATCCATCGATTTTGGCGCTTCCATTTCCGCACTGTTCTGCACCATGATTTCCATTGATTCACTAAAACTGGATACCTACAATTACCTTCAACGAGCTTGCTTACTGAAATTCGATTGTACCTCGCACCGTAGGGGTAATACTACCTCGACCTTATCCGATCACACTCCCGTTGACAGTGACTTTTTTAAGGAGCGAGTAGTGCGAGTAAATCTGAAGATCGTGCAGCTCGTGATTGTGGGGAAGGCTGAGAAACTATTCGGCTCGTGATAGAACTTCTAATCCCGAAATTTACGACATATTTTCTTGGCATTTCTGAGTGGCTCCCAATTGGTACATTCTCGGTAAGATTCCATAAGAAGTTCAAATATAAAAGCAGCGAACTGCCGTTCAACTGACAAATGGGACCTCTAGATCAAGATTTTGGAAAACTTCTTTTTTCGTGGATTCCATCGGGAACCGTCGCATAGCGAAGGTGAGAACGAGTAGTCAGCTATTGAATGAACACGTTCTCAACCCCACAGCCCGCTGCTGCTATAGTGTATTCAGAAATAGTCTATTACGAAAACTGGCCGTCGCCTTATGTCTGACAATGTGACCGGCTAGTTAGAAGACTCTTTTCAGCGTTTGGGAATTGCCGTTAATTTCAAAAACAGAACGTCGGAAGTGTTATTGGTAGGATTAGCTCCTCTACAGTTGTCAGCCTATGGGAGCATTCAGAGTCAAGCTGTCGATACACCATATCGACACTATGAATCGATTGTTTGATCGGCATTTTGAGCATTTTCACCATAATGCGTGAAAGATTGCGAATTCACAATCATTAGAATATCTCTTTTTGAAAGCTTTCGAGCCGTCAATGTGGTATTCTATCGCGAAAGTTGCGTGAATTGCAAGCGGTTGCCTACTAACGTCTGAGCTAGGAAGGCCAGGCAGAAGGACGATGAACGATGATCTGAAGGCCTGAGAACCTTCAGAAGAAAGGATACCAGATGCAGAAACCGAGTCCGTTAAAGAGCATCTACAATGTGCGCCAGAACCGCACCATTTTCAAGACTGAAATGACTTGCGCTTGACTTTTTCACGAACCAGGCGCTGCATAGCGGAGCGTGGCCATCTAATATGACTTCCAATCCGATATCTTGAACAAAAAATATGGTCTGCCCACCCATCATCACAACCCATTTCTTATTCATTTCCCAGTTACAATGTCCGACATGTTATTTGCACAGTGAAAAGTCGTAAAACAACATACTCTTCAGATGGAATTGGACCAAAACAGAGATTCTCTTGACATTTCTTACATAGTTCTGTCGAGATTCTTCGCGTCGTATCGTACAGAATGCAAGCTGTAAGTCGTGGAAAAGTCGTGCAGCTGTACTGTTGATAAAAAGGTTGTCGTAGACGGTGATAATATTGTTCCGAGAGCTGTAATCTGAACAATCTTCAAGGGATCTTCTCAAAAAATTGCGAAGTTCTCGGTCGAGGGTAACCTTCCAAGCAAGCAGCGTTAAGGAACACTACAGCATGGTCGACTCATAAGATGCTCATCAAAGTCTTAAGGAGCGGGTTTGAAGGGCGATACTATCTTGCACAACCAGCGTTGCCTCAAAAAAGAGCCATTTAAAAAGAAAAAACATTGGAGTATAAGAAGATGGTTGAGAGTAATTCCACCTCCTCTCGCAGAAAGTGCTTATATCACTGATCAGTGGGACGAATGCTTGCTAAAATCGACAGCGCTGTAGAAGGATCGGTTCTAATAAGTGTAGGAGAGCGACGTTCAGAAATAGACTTCGTCATGATGCTTTTCGTACTTTCAACAAAACGAACATCCACCAATGTTCAAGTTTCATATGTTTGGGTTGGTAAATCAACATTATGAAAGGTTTAGGTCATGAGCCAAGTAGGCGAAATCGAGTGGTATGGGGATCTGTCAGAGTTTTTCTTTCTTGTACTGAAAAATGGGACTTTCTAAGGAGAATAAGGTGCTCATTTTGAGCGGATGATTGATTTTTCGTCTATTCCACCGAAAGTGCTCTTCCCATTTGTTAGGATTTCATCCAGCTAAGCTGTTTGAAAAGTTTGGACTGCTCGCGTTAAGTCCTTTGTTCTCGTTAGATATCCATTAACCGTCTCCGATCACCACGAAGGTCTTCCCCCGAGTGTATCCCCGAACCGACCTCAAAGCTGAATTCGATGCGCTTGCGGGATTTGGGTTGTCACTTCAAGTCCTCGCTGGATCGTTCGTTTGTCATCGTAGAACTCGAAACAATCATCGTTCTCGCTTCCCCGAGCATGTTTTTACGTTTCTGCGTCGTTTTCAACCGGATGATGGCCACATCCGACATAGAGCGACACATCGAAAAAAGTGCCCCTATCCCATTTGCCTATCGCTCCAGCTGTGTGAGTGACACTCTTTTCTAAAGCTAGATTCACTAGCTTATAGTTATGGTTATCCGTCTAGGCTAACCAATCCTCCCATCTCTCCAGGGTTGCTCAATTTGTGCCAGAGTTTCTGGGTGACTAAAAGCACTGACTTGCACATCGGCTGGACATGGAAGTCATTGTATGTATAAGCCATATGCGTATTTAATGCCCCACTACGCGATTCTTAATGGAAGTCGACTGCGGGGCGCATCCCTCGAGCGAGACTGATCAACACTCACAAACTTTATCCTTTACTTTATGGAGGTTCCGCCGTTATCAGGGAAGTGTCACTATATCAAAATGAGGTGCTGGCACAAAAACTTTGTAGAGCTGTCTGCCTCCCATACTTCCGTTGAGAAAAGCCAAACCATATACGCATTCAGTGCGCCACTACGATTCTAAATGGAAGTCGAGTGCGGGGCGTATCCCTAGGAGGAGATTGATCAACGCCGAAAGACTTTAAACTTCATCCTTCATATAATAGTTATGCTTCGAAGAACGGGGTAGCACCATGAGGCGCGCTACCATCAGCATCGACTAACGATCGAATCCGCTATCGACATCCGCCAAATCCAAGCCTTCCTTCCTTCGGAGACGGTCATTTGGTACCAGGTCCACCTATTGTTGACGCTTATTTGTACACCTACACACTACAACCCTAACCTCGTGAACCCTATAAGTCATTATATAGGCCACACACAGTAGCGCTCAAACGTCTTCGGTGAAATGCTTTGACGTTTTTTCTTTCATTTCTATTTGCTTAGTAGACCAAATCGCGCCAAATTTGGATATGTTTAACTAGAACATATTTCACCCTACCCAACGGTATTTGACTGCCAAGCTGCAATATCCACAGATAGAGCAAGGTGTTTGTTGCGGTAGCAGATTTTGCTGAAACTGAAGTTGTTGACGTCTGCACTTATTCGCACCTTATGTGCGTTTTTCTCATCTGTTGTGTTCGGCATTACCGCTCTAACACTTTAGACGTGACAAAAAGGAAAGAGATTTTAGAAGGACCATCATCTGTATTTTCAGTCAATTTTGAGTTCATGCTCTTTGGAATATCTGGAACATGATCAGATTGCAAGTCAATANTACGACTGAAAAGTATGACTGAAGAAGCATTTCACCGAAGACTTTTGAGCGCTACTGTGTGCATTCAAACGCGAGCAAATTGAAGTCGACTGCGTGGGCGCATCTCAAACGGGACAGATCAACGTCAAAAAAATTTATCCTTCACCCACTATAACAACAACGCCATTTTGGCCACTGTCGAATTACACCGTGCTGACTGACAATGCACGGCAAACGTCATTGGCAGATGTCCGTTGTTGCCATTGGATTGCGACTGAATCAGAATGGGTGGGTGAACGAGGCGGCAACGCGTTGATGCACCGTCGGTTCCACGTACCGGCAAACACAGTGTAGTCTTTTACTTATGGTACTACTTGGAATGTGCTTAAAGATCATATCTCTTGCTTATCGTCGCTCAGACATCTCGTTTGAGGTGTTTTTCCCTAAGTGAGCAAAAACCTGCAGCCGTTCTTTGTCTCGCTGGTAGACGTGTTTGATAGCGTTTTTTTCGGGCTCGATTCTTCTTGAGGAATTCCTTTAGCGCACCTCCCATCATCACAACGGACCTTTTGTACGGTCGGTGGAACTTTTAGTTCCGCAACTGTGCTACTTTTCTCTGGAATGAGCCTCCGCAGCTCTATGACAACGTCATTTCTATGCCATTTGTTGCATATGTTCATGACAAGTGCCCTTTTCAATTGTATCCATTTCATTCTCACGTGCATCACGGTTATGGAAAGAATTCATTGGTCAAACATGCTTGATTTTCCCCTTCCTCAAACATTATTTCTTTCTATTTTGTCGTTCTTCTGTCACAGCTGTGCCTATTTATGATGGATAGACAATCTATTAATATGAAATGCATGGCGTAAATGAATCGTGCAACAGGGTGGATTTTATACGCTTTTCGCTCAAAGGCACACTTCACGATAAAAAAGGTTTCTGCAGGATGAATTTGAGGCCCCCACGTATGCCATATCTGGCACTATTCGGTCGGAAAATGGTCCAGTTAGGGAGTTATAAAGGCTCAAAAATTGGCTTGTGTGTAACCTAGGACAAGTTTCACCGGCATTTCAGAGGCTGCACCGATCACAAGGAAACCCATGTAAGAATTTTAAACAACTTGTCAAGACCCATAGTGACAGTAAAAGGCAGCTCTGTGCAGTTCTGTTTTGATGTAGTCAGCTCTTCGCGCAACTGCAACACTGAAATCTCGTCCGAATACCCCTTTCATGTTATTGCCATCATAACTTCGTCCATTCCCTATTTTCCCTACTTTTAAGAAGCCATTTTTTTTTCGAAATCGGCGAAATCTCTCGCTTTCTTCACTACCGATGAACTATTCCCAATCTATACTTCGATTTTTCGAATGAAAACGGGTACCTAAAAATTATCGTGAACTGCGCCTTTGAACAATGAGGGTTGTGGGGATGTTAGTGGCAATGTTCTATTGTTTTTGGGAAAGCGGTACGAGGCGTGCATGACAGACAGATATCATTCTGTCAAGCAATGAGACTATTTAGTTGGCCATGGAGGGTCGTTTGATTTTTCTGGAAATGAATTCGAATGAAAACAATAACACAACTCCAGCTCTCCATCGAGATTTCGTGTAATTGGCCAGGTTTCGATCTCGAATCTGGGAAAGTAGAAGTACATAATTGGATCTGACCTTGAGGTCCCGTATAATTGGCTAAACTCCGGAAGACACTAAAAGCCTCATGTTACATAGTCATCACTTAATTTTCGGCGAACTTCGGGTGGTCACTTATACAACAGTTGGTATGTTCAAAAGGTGAGGCGCCGGGGTTATTCACTTGGTATCAGACTCGTATGGGAGGTTGATAGTGCTGAGTTACTCAACAGCTCATCAACGTAAGTCGTTGTATTGGCCCCACATATATTCAAGGTGGAGTTGATTGCGGGGCGCATCCCAGCTACGTAATTGGTTGACGCCAAGGACTTTATCGTTTGTCCTCCATCCCTTGATAGCAATTCATGGTCACTTGTGAGAGTACATTGAGCTTTGGACAACTACAATCTTCCTCGCGATGAGCCAGTCAACCTTCTTATGTTCTCAAACACGTTCCGGAATGCGATTCGAGAATGGTCACTGAATAGAACAGTAGGCACCTACACGCTGCGTTCTTGCACAGCCATATGATTGATTCCATTCTGCAGAGAACGTTCCTATGTTTGTCGAAAGTGAACGGTATGGCACCTATGATAACGATAACTTGGAAACTAGCGGGTCCTTTCTTGATATATTGAATAAATTGACAAAAGCCAGCCCTCAATTGAGTAATCCAAGCAGAATAAGCTTTTGAAAGACCGAGTTGAAGCAAATACAAACAAAACAGAAGAAAAAATGAGTTCAATCCTATTTACTGATGGGAAAGAAGTGAAATAGTGATTGAAGGCAGGCTCAGGAGGAACAGTCCCTTCATTACAGGTGCATGCTGTTATCCTTTATTCTCCTTTCGTTCAGACTTGCCGCTCGCTTCCTTTGGGACGAGACCCTTCTCAACAAAGTAGGAAGGCGAATAGTTTCGTTCTGCCTTAAAATGCAATGCCACTGCATTGAACTCGTGGTGTTGTAATTCCGCAGTAGCTATCTCCATCACTCCGCAACCTCCCTTCATACAAGTGATGCCAGGGGGGAAAATCAGTCCATCGGCTTTTCTCTCGAATACTGGCGTCCTTTTACTGACTAATTTCGGAATGTCATCAAATACCCACGGAACTAGACTTGCTGGCATAAGGATGTAAGCGTTGGCGGTAACCTACCTCCTTCCACGCTGGCCATCTCATTTGGAGAAATCATCTTCCTCAAGAGGGTGACAGTGTTTAGATTTGTATTGCATGACTCCTATTGTGCCCAACACATCCATCACAGGTGCCAGAAAGATCCGTTACGACTCCATCGCCGCACGCCCAGCACAACTGCGCTTCCAACAAAGGGACATCTCACTTCTATTCCATGGAAGCAAAGTGTGGGTGCGCGTGATAGCACAAAGATCCGGATCGAGAAAGATGCTTCAGGGCATTACTGAGTTGCACTGTAAACAGCTATTTTGAAGCGATTGGGAATGTACGTCAACGTGCTCGATTTTCGGAAGATACTTAATGAAAACAAGTCTGCACTAAAGAATAGGTGCTTACTTCTACTTCTCATTGTTATATTTCCACAATTTATTCAATTTTCTTTTTGTCATCCATATCATTGCTGTGGATAATACTGTACATTTTGAACCGGAGTTCGGACTACGATGATCTTTTCTCTGATGGCTTTTGGTAAACTAAGCTCATCGAGAATCCGCTTAAATGCTAGTCGCGTGCAGCTCATCCTCCTTGAGTTCACCCAATTTGTGCCCCTTCACGTATTCGGCCAAAACAATGGCTAATAATACATTCCAACCTCGGCCTCTGATTCTTTGAGTTCACACGGGTATGCTCATCCAGGAAAGTTATGATCTCCCTGCTTCTGAGTGCCAGCATAGTCCACAGCAAAACGAGTCCATTGCTAGGGCTCCAGAGCTAATAAACAGTTATTATTCTTGGAGCACTCTTCCCCATAGTATACATTACATTACGTCCAAGTGCCGTTTAATTTTACGTTTGCTTACTTTAGTATCCAAACAGAGGACCAGATTTGGGCGGCTTGAAGTAATATGACTAGCACTGAGCACCGTTCGAGTACCGTTGAAAATGCCCATTACTTATTTGCTGACGCCATCACACAGCGGTCATGTCCATACTTCTGCTTGATACGATCACAGGCAGGTCCAGTTTACCCGAAGGTTCTCTAGAAAGGGGTAATTTATTTGGATGCTGTTTCATGGCTACCGTAGCCCTTCTTGAAAAGTGACACCTATTGTAAAGCAGGTACAATAATTCATATGTAAAGGTCATGAGCAATATCGGCTATTCCCGATTTCTGTCGTTATGGAAGAAAGCACTGAAATGCAAAAGTAGTGAGTACTTCATCGAGGAATCGTAATATCTCGAATGTGCTACGACAGCCATTCAGAACCATAAAAACACTAGAGCGTATCGAATGAGCTCCAGTAAACAGTGAATGATACCAGTTAAGAGCTCTCTGAAGTATTAGAGAACTGGGTTGACACGATAGGCTTGTTCGAGCCTCGTATTATCACCAACTCCTTTCAGTGCCACTGCCGTTTCAGATGGGTGATGGATGTGTGGTTTGGCCAAAACAAGTTGATCAACTGAAGCCTAGGGCACTGAAGCAACAGAAAAGGTCGGGAGCTCTTTTCCCATCCTACAGTAATCCGGCTGTGGCCCTGACTCGGGAGTTAGGTAGAAATACAATGCAGCTAAGGGATTACCCAATCTCGTGTCAATAGTCCTTTTCAGAAGAATCGGGAAGAGTGCATTCAAACTGAGTTATGCATTAAAATTGAATAACATACTGTCTGTGAAGGTCTGTTTTTGTTTTATTTTATTCCACCATAAGGTCTTTGTGAGGACCACGTTTGCGCCCTGAATTTCCGTTTCTTGAGGGTTTTGGCACTCTATTTTTAATCGAGAAATCGAGGATCGTTATCACTCGATCAATTCACTTTGGCGTGTTAGTAGGGCTGCGTCCTAAGGGTGACCGAAAGCCGGGGACAAAAGGTNGTCAATAGTCTTTTTCAGAAGAATCGGGAAGAGTGCATTCAAATTGAGTTATGCATTAAAATTGAACAACATGCTGTCCGTGAAGGTCTGTTTTTGTTTTATTTTATTCCACCATAAGGTCTTTGTGAGGACCACGTTTGCGCCCTGAATTTCCGTTTCTTTAGGGTTTTGGCACTCTATTTTTAATCGAGAAGTCGAGGATCGTTATCACTCAATCAATTCACTTTGGCGTGTTAGTAGGGCTGCGTCCTAAGGGTGACCGAAAGCCGGGGACAAAAGGTGTAATCGGAACTGGTTCCATGGTGCGATTATTGTCCGGTTTTGTGTGTGATGAACCTCGTTGTCTGTCACTTCTTGAAATCAAAGCTGTCGAAAAAAAAAGCTTGAATGTGAGAAATTTGAGAAGCCAAGAACTTCAGGAATGTATTCTGTCGAGAGGCAACTTTCTGTGATTTTATTGTGATTCTTCTACCTACGAGGTTGTGAGGTGGAAATTTCGTTAGTGGCCTGACGTATCGACGCGATCGTCTTTTTCAAAGGCATAAACGTGGCCCAAGGTTCAAGAGATATCCTCTAAACTGCCAAGCGTCTCCTGTCCCTAGCTTTTTTGGTGGAATTTCAGGGAGAAACATCAACTAGGGAAATAAACTCGCCCAGTTCACCACCACAATAGCGGATCACCGCCACTCCGAGTCAGTTATGGTTAGTAACTGAGACCTGCATAACAGTTATAATTAGCCCACAATGTGGCGTAAACGGCATGAAAACATTGATGGAGGATAGACACTCATACTTTTATTGTATCACATTATTACCTTTTCCGTGATTCTACTTATTCAAGAGGTCTTTGTTCTTTTGGAGTTTTTTGTTGCCTCGCTTTCCTTCCGATGCATCCTACAGTACAGGTAGTCCAATTAGCAGATATATTCTCACACTTTTTACACTCCTACCTTTATTTCTTTATTTCATTTTATTTCCCTGCCAGTGATTCTTACTATAAGAAAGGCAAATGTGCTCGTAAATGGATTGATCTTCTATATCTAGCAATGAAAATCTCTTCGGAAAAAAAACCCACTTTTTGAACAAAATAAGCTCAAGGATACGAGACCTTCTCATTCGTGACAGGGTACTTTTAGGTGTGTATTGTTGAAATCTCATCCGATATCTCGAAAAACTGGATATTTAGAAGAAACGAAAACGTCTAGTATTTGTGAGTTACGGTGGAAATTTGAGCTATCTATATGACATACTTTCCCTCTGGATGCGTTAGGGAGTATTGCTCCACCGGAACGTCCCTTGGGGATGATTCAATTGCTCGTCGAACTCTTCACGAGTATTTGTTGATTAAATCATAGAGCCACCAGTTCATAAGAACTGTGCTTCCTGAACGAAAGTGCAATTCAATTGAAAAGCTTTATTGACGTAAGCGAAGTCGAAGGGCTTGTGGACTCAGTTCTTTGTCATTCAATGGAGCTGCCCAGAAATCATCTCCAACGAGGATTCCCCGGATCTCAGCTAACCGAATAGTCGTTGGAACCTGTACTCGCTAGCACTTTCCAGGAGTTAATTGTAGCCATTCCCGTATGACGCACTCTCTTTGGTGGCCGTGGAAACAGCCTTCGAATGTCCTCTCGGCAGAATTTAGTGTCTCTTCATAATTATCGCCAGCCTCAATTCATAATGACGTGCATATTCGATGTGACGAGTTCGTTCATAGAAACGTTTCACTTATGATATCATATTCGAGTCCCGTAATAACAGCTTTCCTCTTACGCAAAACCAATAGGGCCTGCTAGATTGTCGCACTTTTTCGACTGTAAATCACCATCTCTTCCAACATACTAAGAGAGCCATGGGAGGACGAAGAAGGACCAGAACGGTGTATAAATTCGCCCTGCTATTTCATCTGAAGGCTCTCCACATGCTTTAGAATGCTTTGTTTCTAAGTAGAATTAAGTTAAGGATAACTGATATCCGTGTAGGAACAACTCTTCGGTCCTCCCAAAATTTCTTCACGCTGAGGCATTGGTTTCGACAGCGGTACATTAAGGGCACCTGTATGCAGATAAAGTGCTTCGCCGTCAAGACAGTTTCGGAAAGATTTCGGGTCCAGTTCCAAGAGCCATAATTCCCTTGCAGCTTGCAGCATCAATATCTCGATTTATGCTTTCGTCTTTCGAAGTCTCCTCCAAAATGGGAGCATAATACGATGGAAACTTTGAATCGCCGCCCTTATTGTTAGTAGGGAATTCACCTCCAAACTGATCTTCTTTGAACATTCTTTTTGATCCTCGAAATCGGTGTACAGTAGGTAATCTCACCTGATACATAGTTGTTCGTATCAAAATTTTTTTGTAATGAGAACATTGATAGAAATCACGAATGCTATAATATTTCCTACGCTATGTTTTCTGTAAATGTCATTTTCTAGATGGTTTTCTAATGAATACTTTACTACTTTACTACTTACTATTGACATCTTTGCTTACCTCAGAAAGAGCTCATTGATGAAGAGAAAGTATTTCCAAGAACAACTTTTTCTACTTCTCAGTCTAGAACATTATAGTCCAATCCGCTAAACTTTCATTACGTTAAAATTTCAGTTCATTAGAGAGGCTGCGGGAAGATCGCCAGAGCCTGCGCATTTTTAGTATTTTCTTGGAAAGAAGCACTTCTCTCACGAGCATAATCTACGATGAGCAATGGCTAGTATTTTGCGTTAGTTCTCTTGCAATTCCTCGAATGCGGGTATATGCTGTGTTGATTTCAGAGTAGGCAGACTAGTAGGGGCGTGTTTTGTTGTTTTTAGAGCATATTACACCGATCACAAAGTTTCCTTCACCACTAAACCTAATTTTTTGTCTCCCAACGCCTGATATCATTTCTCGGCGCAAGATTGTCTCCAGAGTCGCATGACGTGGTTGTGCCTAGTTTTTCAGTCACTCACTGTGAAAGGGAAAATATATGTTCCCTAATCGCCCCTGGAAATTTTTGAGCTCTATTTAACTCCCTGAGCGAGAAGATCACAGTGGCCCAAGAGAGTGTGCCTCCAAATGTGATCCATTGCGTGTTTACACGCGAGGAAGAGCTGAGCCATACTACCTCGCCCAACATTTGGGGTAGCCTTGAAAAACTGCAGAAACGTGCCACCCATTCTTCCCTGTTGCCATGATGAGGCGTCCTACTAGGTTCTCCTGGTCACTATGGAGAGTTCGGGTTCAGCCAGGGACTGTGAGGAGGTCGTCATCTGCCGGAACCTACAAGGAGACGACCTAGTCTTTTGACCACGACCTTTGACCCATATCATGCCTTTCCCTCGCCATAATTACGTGTGCTTCGTATGGTTGATAGCAATTTAGAATAAGTGTTCAACACAATGAAGGGTAACTGGAGTAGTGCCAAACGGCGTTGCTACCACATTAGTGTCCGTTAATCGAGTCTCCGGTCGGTAACTGCCGAACTAATCGAGCTTTGAACCCATCAGGGGTCGATGGTGATTGGAACTAATTATGTCTAACAAAATGAAACTTTGACCCCCTAAGACTTCATTTTCAGCAACTACTCTCGTTACCATTTGGGTCTGTGGATGAAAGAGCTTCTTTCCATCTCCAACATTGGAGAGCTTCTTTCTAACTCGAACATCCCGAATCCGAACGAATCCCCGAAATTGTAACCCCTAAAATACTCCCTGAAAACCTAAGGCTGGATCGTATACGTAGAATCTTGCAAACAGTTCTGGTTCTCAACGCTTCTCAGCAGAATCTTTCCTTTTAATAAAGCCAGTCTATGGACGAAGATGGTAATGTAAAGGGGTGCGCTACCATGTCATGGTCCGGGTACGAATCGGGAGTTAGGGCCTGCCCACAATAACCATGCCTTTCGCTCTTCTGTTGTCCCATCCGAGAAGATAAAACCACTTACTTGTGCATCGACTGCCCTCAACAAGTTAACGTACCAGTCGAATACATCTTTGAAGGCACTGTTCACGAAAGAGTGTTTTCGGAGATTTGCCAATGGTTTGAATTCGAAGCCCCCTCTGATACCATTTGTGCAGGAATGAGGTCGGAAAACGGCTGGATAGAGCGCAATAAGGGCAGTAACAGTGGGGGACGTTAGGCCTCCGCCCCTCGCTAGGCTGACTACGAGTTCAAAGTGTCCTTCAGCACATTCGCACTGGAGCGAAGTTGATGAAAAATCGATACGCTGATTGGCAAATTGCCGGGTTCAAGACTGTAGTCTAAACCAGCTGTTTGGGTGTGTTGTCTGTATTGCAGACATTGCGTCGCCTTGGCATCTTTCATAGTCCACGACCGGTCGCTAGCGACTGGTCGCGGACTACGAAAGATGCCCTTCGTGCATTCTCGCCCGAACACTCCCTAACCGCTGTTTTTTCAATGTGAAACTCGCCCAACCCCTCCTTCCAGCCCCTTTTTTGTCTCTTTGTAGTTCTTTTTGTTCATCGTTTTTTGCGCTTTTTTCGTTGTTATCGCTTTATTCTAGAGTAGTTCTATCAATTCCCGTCAAAAAAGGGTACCCTAACTTTTAGTGAACGGTGCCTTTAAACTTCTCTACGACTCTGAATGAATAGGAATATGTTGTGGTTAGTCTCCTTTTCGAAAAGATAACGTCTCAGAAAATCTCTGAAGCTGGATCTCGTCACAAAAAAAAACTTTGGAAGTGATTTCGTTGAAGACCGTCTTCAGCAATGTCTACGTCACACTAATAGAGCCTTGTAGATAACAGTTTCAGAAAAGGCAACGTAAATGCTAGAAAGTACGGGAAGAGAATGGGCTAGATGTGAAGGGAACCAAGTTCCTTGCTACCGAGTTGCGACTCGCAGACTGTGTTGAGGTGGACATGAAGCAAAACAGGACTTCAGAAACAGGATTCCTCAGGAGAAACCTGGCCTCCGACGGTAAGATAGACCAGACGAGGACGTTAAGGCCCGGATATTTCGAAAAATTGAAGCTATGATGCTCGACATCCACAATTCAGCTGGATGCAATGGGATGGGTAGTGAAATAGGCCTACAAAGGGAAGTAACTGGCCTGTGACAGAACAGAGATGGCTGGGACGAGATTCCGGGAGTTTGCAGAGCTGTTCCTTTCCGAAATAAGGAGCCTAACCTACCTTCAACCTTCAACTTAATGCTGCACCAAATTCAAGCCATTTTATTTTTTGTAAATTTTTGTCGTAGCGTTTTTGTTACAGCCAGCAGCTTGAAAGTTCCTTTCTCTTCAGTGAGCATCTTCCCATGCATCTTCCCATTCGAATCGAAGTTTTGTGCGAAGCAATGAATGGAGGATTAATCACTATCTTCTTCTGCCCACCAAATGGGCAATAAAGTCTGCGATAACGAGTATCTGAGCCCGTCATCCGCATGTTCGCCTTCTGTGTGAGATTTGATGGGACATCTACTGACGTCCTACTGTCTATTCGGAATATGGCTATTATTAAATATAGCCATCGTTTTTATTCAAAGTTAAGTTCATATGGAGCCTCACGAAAAACGCTGGAAGTCTCCTCTGATAAACTGCTCCGCTGTAAGGTACGGGGCCCGTTTAGGATATCTGTTGCTTGTGACAATCTCTTTTCAGGAATGTAAGAATGTCACAAGCAGGCCAGAAAGGTTCTTAAGTCGCCAAGTAAATCTTTGGAAGGGTTGCAGTATGGCTATGATAACCCTCAATTTTTCGATTATTTCTCTCTTTTCCCTCCTCACTTGCTAATCCCTCTCTCTTGAGAAGAACTGCACAATCTCCCGAATGGGTGAAGTACTTGGAGGGAATGGAAGCCTTCCCAACGTTTGGAGAGCCCCAGTGCGTATGTACCCTAAAATTCCATAGATAAGAGCGGTTTAAACTACCGGTGAAAAATGAATTGGAATGAAATTGAAATTGAATGCAGTCACCCTCTAACTTGATGGATGGATAAATTAAACTTCGAAGAGGAAGTTAAGAAGAAGCTCCGCCCTTAACTCCAAACCCCGCCCACTTAATAAACAAATCATATAGAAAAATAGCGATCCATTAAAATCGCTATTTTCTGTGTTAATTGTTTATTAAGTGGGCGGGGTTTGGAGTCAAGGGGCGGAGCTTCATCTTAACTTCCTCTTCGAAGTTTAATTTATCCATCCATCAAGTTAGAGGGTGACTGCATTCAATTTCAATTTCATTCCAATTCATTTTTCACCGGTAGTTTAAACCGCTCTTACCTATGGAATTTTAGGGTACATAACCCATGAATCGAACATCCGTCTATGCAAAGCGGTTCCCATACATAAAGGCAAGTTGAAAAATTTGGGGAAGACAAAAAAGGTGATTCAAGGCTGAGTTCAGCAAGCCATAAAAAGACCCACCCCGTATCCAAGGTGACTGCTCCGCTTACAAATTGAGTTCGACCGTGAGTTGCTCCCCAATATTTAAGAGCCCGCATATGCTTTTTCAAATCCTCCCTCTGGCTTGGATGCTCTGTTAAGGGAAATTAAAAGATGGGACGAAATACCGGTGCTGCCTGTTATCGTTGTCCAACAGTCCATGCCTCTGCTACACTCAATTACCCGACACGTGTAGGGTAATTCGCAGAGTTGGGTAAGAAATATCAACTCTTGCTAGAAATAAAAATGAAAAAACCGGTGCTGTGTGATATCGTTGTCCAACAGTCCAGGCTCCTACGGTGCTCAGTTACCCAAAATGTATAGGGTAATTTACAACGTTACATAGACGAGATCAACTCCAGCCAGCGCTTGAAATAAATCCGTTTTGATGATGGTTCCAATTTTTCTGTACGATTATTGCGTCTGGAGATTTGCTTTTGAACGGGGGACTAATTAATGACAGTTTCCAATATTTATCCTTTTGGCTTGCCTTTGTCAACCCTACACCTTCTGGGTTAACGATTGTAGTAGAAGAGTAGAGGTCCAGAGGCCAGGTAAATATTTTCTAACCATTGCAGCCATATCGAGTTACTGTCGTCGGGACGGGACATGCACGTATCAACGTAAACGTTGAGTCTTCACCATTTGAACTCCTTTTCGTAACTCCTTTTGAACATACCTTTACTGATAGGGAAATAAGTTTAATGTTTCTTGCTTACTTCAACTTTCAATTGCCGAACTTTCGCATTCTGCTTTTTTAAAATTTATTCACTTACTTTCATTTCTAACTCAACTTCAATATTCTATGTGGTTTTTTTTTGGTTTCCGTGCGAACTCCACTTGCCGCTTCATGCACATTTTTCATGAATTGCCGCTTGGCCAGAGTTGATGTAACACCACCACTGGGAAAGTCACGTCATTCAGTCGGAATAACGGAACTTCCCTTTCCCTCGATTAGGTAGTGTAGTCGATCCAGGATGGTTCGAGACAATAAGCAATCTTTCGGGAATCGCTTAATCCCTTCTATCGTTCTTGAGGCAGACTATAAGCCAAACTGCTTTGCCATTCTAAATTCCATTCGATAGGCTGACGCTTGCTGATGGGGTAACGGCACAGGGTTATGTCATCATTGCACGCACGCAAACTGATGGCCAGGTTGTTTTTTGCCATATCCTTTTTTGTTCCCGAGAAATGTAATTTCACTTTGCTCCTATATGCCATGGAAGCCTTATCTTTTGAACGAGATTTTTAACAACGCTTCATTAGACTGACGTTTCGGGGCTTTTGCCCTTCTTCGGATCCTGGGAAAACGAGAGTTATCTAGGAAACTGTTTGCCGGAGCACTACTACAGCCTAACGAGGAAGTTCAATGGGGGCGTAAATTACTATTTTGAGTTTGTTAACTGTGACAGCAACTAACCTTTGTATAGTTGACCTGTGCGGTCCATCGATCACCCCAAACTTCACCCTGCTCGAACTGCATTTTCCTCAATTTCGGTTGATCGGTGGACCGCACAGGTCGATAAGTTCGAATAGTCCTTTGGATGGCTTTTGTCTCTCCACGTTCCGAAGAAGGCGAAAGTGCTTGAACTCAGCCGTATAAAGTGTTTGTTGAAAATCTCGGTTGCACTGTTTAAGAAGTAAAAAGTCATAACTAAAAGGAGAATGCCGAGATTTATGAAGAGTCGAACTTGCTCACATCCTCTATCTACACTTTCGAATCTTATCAGCCATTCCATCCTCTACATGAGTTCCGCATCTCACTTTCGGGGGAAGTTTCTCTTTGGTGGAGATTCTTGTTGAAAGAGAGAAGCAATTTCATTTCCTGTACTTGCTGCGAGTCCCTATTACCGCAACTACCTACCATAAACCCCATTGCGTTTGCCTGATGGCCCAATTTTACTTGTTGTTAGTGCGCCCAATTTTACTTGTTGTTATTGCGCCCAATTTTACTTATTGTTATTTCGACTTTTTCTGATAGAAACCATGATTCTTTTGAGTCGTCCCCTTACTATCAAGTTTATTTATACAACTGGTCCCAGGAGCGTTCAGTACTTTTTCTAATGTCATAAAGGAGGGCCATTTAAATGAAGCAGAGAACAATCGAAATTATCCGCGTGAAGGGCACATATTCAATGTTACGAACGTTCTTTACCCTACTTGGTGTGAGATTAACCAACTCAATCACAGTCATAGCGTAAGTCGTGACTCGATCCACTGTCTTGAACAAGAAACCAGGCGAGTTTTCACTACAGGTTAGGTAGCCATTTTTGCAAGGTTAACAGTTCCGGATTTCCGAGAACAACCGCATTCATGGCGCGATTCTTCGAAACTACCTTTTTAGACCAACAAAGAACTTCACAAAAGTGTCTGAATCGGTACAACCCTTTATGAAACTGGCTAACTGTTTCCAGACAGCAATAGTTCAATTGGTCCTGTCGGGACCCAATCTATAGGTTGTGCATATGGAACGCATCGCCTTCGTTCGATCTTCCTCCGGCCTGCCTCAGCCAGTTCACCCTAAACAGCTTGTTCTCGCACGCCTTCACCCCACACATGTGGGAGCACCTAAGTCCCTATCTTATTTTCTTTTTTTACAGGACAAGAGGTTCACGGCAATAGTTTTATGCAAATGCTTCTGGAATATGCTCGGAGCTCCTGATAATTGCACTATTTTTCGTACTCAATTAGTCTAATACATCCAAGAAGCTCAGCCTTTTTCGCTCACCTTTTATCTCATGGGGATCTGCCGAGACGTTCGAGGAGGGACCTCAATGTACTGACTATTACTAAGTAGTTACGACCTGCTTATCTATTCATACATATTGGACAACTTTTCCACGTCGGCAAGACACTCCTTTGAGTAGCGTCTACAATAGTATCGGTCGATCATAGTGTCAGGGCAACCACTTCCTGTCATCCTTAGTATAAATTGCTGTTTGTGCTGGTCATGGGGAGACGATGATGAGGAGTAGGTTTTGGTAATGGAGACCGGAAGATTGTCGCGATCTGTGAATTGTTTGGCCATATTCCGTCTAGCGGAAAACGGAAATGTCTAACGGAAATCGAGGTCCACCGAATATGCTGAAGATACGTGGCAGTGAAATCGCATTACCACAACCTCGGCATAGATAAATTTAGGGGGTGGAGTGGTGGGCTGGTTCCATTTTGTTTCTCTCGGAAACCATGAATTTCGTAACTTCGTGGGAGAACGTCCTACAGAAAAAAAAGCTTACTGGGAAATTGCTCGCATGTACTTTGGCCTCTTGAGAAATCAATCCTTGATTAGTGTAGGGTTTCCAACTGTTACCAGATTCCCATTCATTTCATTTCTTTACTGAACCATTCATTATTGTGTAATGCATTGTCTCCACATTCCGTCAGTAATTCATCGAATTCATATTTGAATCCATGGACAGAGGTCGTAGAAAAATTCGATAATTGGGATATTTCTCCTCCTCAAAGCACTCCTAAGCTCTTCACTAAGCCTTTTTGTCATTGATTGCCTGAATTCCTGAACTCGGAGGAGAACGGGCATTCGTCGTCCTCGGATGCTGTTTTTTATGGCCTCTCGGGACCATTTAGTCTTTCCCTCTCGGCCATTCCAGCTTAATTGACACTGATAGCGGCTATGTCTCCGATTCGAAGCTTTCTAGATTAGAGACGATCGAGCATCTCGGCCTCGGCTCTTCTCATTACGATTCTATCCCTATTCGTACCCGTGAAAGCAACGCATCGGTGAAGCTCTCTGTCTGTGTTGAGCGTCCGTCCCGCACATCTCGTCTTACGTCCGAACGGAGCTCTCGAATTTCAGCCGAAAAATCGCATCCACCGACGCTTGAGCGGATATCGGCCGATTATGGAAGTGCCTACGGTATCTGGCTCTGGCCGGGCCTGTGTGTGTGTCCCTTTCAGTCGCCGCTAATGATAGGATTGAACGAGCCTCGGCTGTCACTTCCTGTGCCATGCATGACTAGTTCATATTATCGCCCTTCATTCGTAAACCATTGAAAAAAAAAGTTCGCGAAGCACTTTTATCCATTGCTTTGTGAATGATCGAATACTTACTAAATATTACCCTACAAATCGAACTTCTTTTTGAAGCCTAGCCTTCATCGAAAATATCGGTCGGACCTCGTTTTTTGAAGTCTTTCAAACACCCACGCCTCTATCTCCCACTCCCATAGGGAAGTTAATTTTTTGAAACCCTGAGCAAATCAGCTGACCAAATACCCGCCATTATTCCAGGCTCTGCATCAAAGTCCAGTACCAGTGGGGACCGTCCCAGTCTCACGAAGTCACAAAAAAGAAAGCCCAGAGATATCCTCTGAAGGTAGCCCCCAGTTTCTATACGTATAGGTGGTGTCCGTATGGGGAAGGCTACTGGATTCGTCGAGTTTTTGTCACCGCTAGGTGGTAGAATATTTACAATGCTTCTAGTTTCTGCGACTGAAACAAAACTCGATTCCAAAGAAATCATTACGATAACTTACTTTTTTGAAAATTTTTCCGGGAGAATCTCTGCAAACACGAGGACTAACCACACCGCAAGGTGGGCGAAGGCTTGAACGCCCCTTGATTTGGCGCTTCATCACTTCGTAAATTTTGTAGGTTTCAAAGCTGTGCTCACCCAGAGTTTTTCACAACCCGCAGCCGCTAGTGATATAAGGATTTGCATATATATATATTTACATCGATACAGACAGACATGTAGGGGAGGGATACACATGCGAGGATTAGAATTTGCATAATTCAGTATGAGCTGCGGGAGACGGGTCGGAGTCAGTCATGTGAGTCCATTCTCTTCCCATACCCCCACCCACTCCATGCATTCAGTAATGCGCTGGTAGCGACGTTTTTCTGCATTCATTTCGATGTCTTTAGCAGAAGTTAAAGCCTGATATCTAGCCAGGGCACCACACCACAGTTATGTAATATATGCGTTGGCGGCCCAGTTTACAGCTGTAGCACATGTGTCACCACAGGGAGCTTACTGGTAAGCACAATGAGATCGGAAGGATGTGCGGCGGCGGTCAAGCACTGCATACAAGTGAAGGGAATTGAGCGTCACGCTTGATAGCAGAAGGAACAGCTGCGACACACTCTCTAACATCTCGTCGTCGGCTTGGAGCTGTACACAAAGAGTCATTGCGTCTTCCCTCCCAAAGCTATGGCGTGGGGCTCATTCTGAGAAGCTCCCGAAGCTCTCTCCAAAATAGCACCGCAACAACGTGCTTCCATTTGACTTGTTTGTCGCTGTGGCATGATATCCCATCTCTGTCAGCTTATTTAGCCCAAAGGAAGTCCCACTGTTCTACGATTACTCGTCCGAGCGGAATAATCATTACCTCGGAAGCATTGTTACGCGCGGCGAGCACGGAGGATGCATAATTGCGTTATCCGTGCCCGCGCCATAAAAATTTCTTTGGAATGTGTGTCTCGTCTGGTCGTCGAGTGGGGCCAGGCCTGAAGCCCCTCGAAGAACGCCCGGAGGCGCGTTTGGGTGCGACATGCGTCGTTGTTGGTGGGGCTTTCAAGCGACCCCAAGCCAGTCTATTCATCTTTCTTCACTCGCCCAANTTTTTTTTTCGTGGCGTCGCCTATGCCTATTGAAATTTCAGGCTACTATACCCATCCATAATGATGGGGGGACTTTTCGCCCTTCGCCCTCTGTGGGGATACAGTTGACGATAGGTATCGTAATTCGCTTACACCTCCTACTTAATGCAATCAGATCTCCTAGGCACTTCTAGGAGCTTTCTCTCCGTAATGGCTGTTTCACTCGTTAACTCAAGCAGGATGCTTAAGTACACGGAAAATTCGCGGCGGACATTTCCGCTTCACTTAAAGCAGTTTCTACTTCCTTTCAACAAAAACCAGCGAACATGAAATCAGCTCTCCCTCACCGCTGCAATCCAAGACATTTCATGCTTCTTTTTTACCGATTTCACATCTTTCTGAAATGCCAATGGTTGCTACTTCTTCGTTTTTATTTGCTCGGGCAATTTTAATATTCTACCGCTCCTACTCGTCTTCTGTTCTCCCAGGTAGACACCTACCCATTAATAATTACCATGAATAGCTCTTTCTTTCCCGTCCATTGTGTACCTATTTCCTCTACACAATACCTGTCAGCCAGCCAGCCAGCAGCCATTGCAAAACTCCATGGCACCCAGGTTGTCCTTAGTGCTTCCCTTTTTCACTGTGATCCCAGTTACTTTGTGAAAAGACAGCAGTGTGGTTGTTTGTGATGTTGAGCGTTGGCGCGCCGCTCAGGCACAGATTTGGATCAGTCGTTGCTCTGCATAGGCCCTAATTGGGAGGTAATTGTCGCGAAACGCGGTCAGACGACCTCGCGGTGGATGGTGGATGGAGAGGCGACTGGTTTGTACCGTACGTAATTGAGTGTTCGCGGTAGTGCCAATAGATGCCTGCCTGGACGGCTGGCTGGTTGGCTGGGAGGTGGGTGGCCGTCCGCGATGTGCGTCCGCGTGTGGATTCGGGCTCGCGGTTACCCCCATTGTTCACCTGCCACGTCCCCTTGGGGTGGGCCAGTCAGCCTCTGGTCCCCGCTCTTCACCTGCACCTGCTCTCCTGCGTCTCTGCTCTTTGTCGAGCTTATTTCTAACAACCTGCCATATGTTATCCATGATATCCATGCAGGCTCCGCCTCCCAATGCTGCGTCTCATTGCTACACGTGCTGTCTCGTGCTGTTTTGCGCTACGTCGTCTGCGTCTCTTAATTCTCATGTTTTCTCATCACGGATGTTTTTAGTCATACGCACTCTCCGCTCCTCACGCTCTCTCGCCAGCTGCCCATTCATTCCCATCCGCTTCTGATCCAGCTGCGGCATGGATGCCAAGGTTCTGAGCCATACCCTCGTCACTACCTCTACTCCAACAAAGGTAAGTCATGTTCTCCCACATAGCATTAAGACGTTCAAGGGCAAGTGCCAGGGGAACATCTCGAGAGTGTGAATTTTTCGCCGTCCTTATATAATCAAATCCAGAGCCGCGGCGAGGGATGTTAAATTGTTTTGGGACCGTTTGACGCCAGCCACTTGAAGCAATCAGCCAAATCAGCAGTAATTTTGTGTTAGCGTAGCAGTAACGATGCCATAACTCTAAGAATTACGAAGATAATATAACTGGAATGGCAGGCGGTGATGGCCCATAAGTCCTAGCTGGAAAGTGTGGTTGTTGGTAAAACAATAAGCAACAGATGGCTGTCGTTATGTATTCAGTGATGGCAGTTACAGAGTTATGTGCCGTCCCAACGATACTGCACAGCTCCCAATGTGGAAATCGGAGAGTCGAAGACGAACCTGATCATCAATTATTTGCCGCAGGGCATGACCCAAGAGGAAGTTCGATCATTGTTCTCGAGTGTCGGCGAAATTGAGTCGTGTAAACTCGTTCGCGATAAAATGACAGGTGAGCACGTCCAGCTGTTTCGTTTTCCCACGCTCTCTTTCTCTTTCACTTCAGAACCCTTCCCAGAGTTTTTTTTTGGACGTTTGTTCCTGTGACTGAGTCATGAATAATCTACTTTTGCTTCTTGATGGCAGCAGCAGACGCCGCGGTCATTTCTGTTTAGGCCCAGTGGGGTGTTTTTTCTTTTTTGAGGTTTTCCTGTTCAAAAGATCGCTCACTTCTCGAATGAATGGGCGTCAACGTTCTGATGTATGTGTCCCTCATCGTTGTTTAGAAGGAGGCTTCTTAAGTGCGGCAGCATGCTCTCTTCTAATCTCCTGATGGGAGGTTTTCATATTGGGGTCGGGCCGAGAATCTTCGCATTTCCACAATATCTTCTGAAATTGCCCTAGAAAAAAAGCATTTGAAGTAAGACTGGTTTATTTTGAATGTCGCCTGTGAAACGCCTAAAAACGGGCTATCAAAAGGTTTTTTTCAAACAGGATGCGTTAAAGATTGCTGAATCTTCGCTTCGAGTCTCACATCAATCCTTTCAAATAGATGCCTTTCTTGATAGGTTTTAGGCTGCTCAATTGCTACAGCCGCGCTAATTGAAATCCCTAATTAAAACCATCTATAGGGGTAGATAGGCTACCGGTCGAATGTGACACTTCTGCCCCTTTTTAACGCTGTAATGACGTCTCCACTTTTCTCCACCAACTTCGTTTGACACACACATATTTGGTTATTAAATGCCTTGATCATGAATATTGCACGCTTTTTCGTTCATTGGCGCACTAATGACTTGGCCGGCTTACATAAATCATTTTTATCGAATTGGCTCAAGGGAGGAACGGTATTCGAGCGCTAAAGGAACTTCAGAAAAGAATGTCATATTCGTGACTAGAGTCATTAATTACTTTTTTGAAAGAAGTTTCAAGGTGAATGCTGTTTCAGACGAAGTTGTACAAGATTTGCTTAGGGCAAAAATTTGTAATTTCATTTTTACAAGAAACTTTAGTATGTCGTAACAAAACAATTTCTTCAGCTAATGAAGTTCCGCAAGAATGTCTCGGTTCTCAAGTTTCAATACAATTGAGAACACAAAAGACGATCGTTCTTGATTTCTTTTCTTCTCTTTATTTACTCTGTTTTTTCATTCCATTTACGAGTCGAGGGATAATTGGTATATTGACCAGTTCCACAGTGCCTATAAAATCCGGATCTCATGATCGACATTGCACAACACCTGCTAGTATCCTGGCAATACTTTATTAGTTATGCCAATACCTAGTTTCCAAAGCCCCATCAAACTTTTACGTCATTACTGTTAGAGCTGGTTTTTGTTGGTACGCTTACCATGTCTTTTAGTCTTCTAATTTAAGTTTTTTTTCTGAATACTTCCTGTCTGTTTCCCTTGAAAATGACCTTTTGGTCTGAATGGTCGTATTTCAATAAGTTGTCTTCTACTTTTTTTGAGTGTTTTGGTTGCACTAACGCCCACATTTCAACTCGGCTCTCCGCTTACGAAGCGAACTCTGTTACACACACACCCACCAACAAACCTACTACTACTACATCTGTGGAGTACTTTGAAGATAGACTTGCCTTTTATTTGCTTTTTGTTTTAGTTTTAAGTTCGGTTCGTGAGCGGTGGGCATTGGCGTGATTTAGTGTCTACGTTCACTGTGTTTCTGGTTGCAGGCCAGAGTCTTGGTTATGGTTTTGTTAACTATTGTCGCGAAGACGACGCCCTCAAGGCCGTCTCCTCCTTCAACGGACTCCGTCTACAGAACAAAACGATCAAGGTTGTTGCCGTTTACCTCATCTCCTTCCTTCTCTTCTTTCACGTTGTGTGCATGCAACCAGCTGTGTAATGCATTGAGCTTGCGCGCTCTCGTTCATCACTTTATCTTTGAGCTTTGAATCGATAACAATGTGTTGTGAGTAGTCTATTGTTTCTCTACAGAAACATCAATTAGAGCTAAATATACGCATATACCGCGTTTGGGTTCTGTTTTCAGTTGAGCCGTGTTGAGGTCTTGTCAGGTCCATTCAACGTTCAATTTCACTTTATTCTTTTGGCCATGTTGCGTGCAGCTCATCAACGCTCTTTTTTCTTTATAGATGCCACTTAGCCGCTTTTTCTTCAAACAGAACAACCAATTCAGAAATTATCTCACTGCTAGAGAGCATGAGGAGGTCGATCTTTATCCGTTCGAAATAAAGAGCGATGCTCCTTTTCACAGTAATGTATGGATTTGTTTGACCTTTCATCACTTGCTATCTAAAAAACTATACAAGCTTCCTATATGTTAACCTATCGCACCATCTAAACCGTTTGTTCCGTTCAAACGCATCACAACGCGCTTGCATGCTTTGTGGGTAAGCCGATACAGCATAATTCGTGCATCAGCATGGAAATCTGATCACGATTTTCTTGTTTTTCCAACAAGCTTTGGCTTGGTTCGTTCAGTCAAACCCATCACTGAATACGGATGTGAATAAGGCCATATGCAGGGTAGTGAACGTGCGGGTTTTGTGTGTTATTTACTTTGTATAGGATTACAAACGGCGGCTGTGCATACTGTATGGGCCTAGCGATGTGAAAACGGCTAAATGTTTCGTGTTTCGGAGAAGATTGAGGGTTGTGAAAGGGTGAATGCATTAGCGTCAGTGGGATGCCCGTATAAGCATCGAAAATTGGGCAGTTTTCTTTCTGATTTCACACACAGTGGTATGCCCAGGTGTTCATTTCTGAAGATTGATATGTAAACCAAAAACTGGATTAAGTAAATGGGCTGTCGAAAAATCAGCTTTTGCGAAGAGTGCTGTTAGAATTTTAAAGCACTCCACTCAATAGATAATTGCTAATTGTTAAAACGCATTCAGCATCGGTCTTGAGCGAACCTCAAGCTCGAATGTACATACCCTTTGCTCAATTTTAACGTTGACCATAGTGGGAGAGTACTGATAAGGCTCTGAACCAGGGGAACGCAGTTAACACTTCAGACTCGAAGGAGTATATATTGTACAGACGTAACTCACCACCTAGGGAACAAGAAAGAAGCGCTTTCAAGCAAATCTAAGGGTCTTGAAATTAAAAGACATTTGGCTTGGACGACCAGAAATTATTAGAGTTTGACTGAAGCAACCATCATAGCAACGAGAGACGCCGCCACCACGAATGCTACGATAATTTTGCTCTCTTCGCTGCTCCACTTCGAAGCAGAGGGAACATCGGCTGCTAGTGTACTACCCTCTTTAGGGTGTCCGATTCCTGCACTAGGTCTCCATTTCTTCCGTCAGACTATGGCGGCTCACCTGAATCATCCTACACTATTACACTTTATACACCGAGCTATAACAGGCAAAATACTAATATGAGGAACTTCCCATAAAGGCAAAAAAGATGTGCCCAAACGGTGGAGCTCTGATGGGTAGGCACAACCCGAAAAGGATAAATGGATCGAAATGAAACACCTTAGCCATGTTTCGGGAATCAAATCCTGGATCGATACCTGCCCAAGGAATCCAAAAGTTGCATCCTTCCGGGATCGCATAATTGGTACCAGACACGCACGAAATCCCACAGATGTATGGCGAAGGGTTCAGTTTCTCGTTTCGAGAAGTTTCATCCACAGAACAAGGGACGTACCACTGATGAAAGTAATACCTTTAAAGGACAAGTGTTTTACTGTGAAGCCGGGGCCTTTGGGTGTAATTCCTTAATTAATCTTGCTCCTTGCCGTTCACTAATCCTCCTCATCAATGAGTTCAAACGAGTTGGGGACGAAGGGGGAAAGTGTAAGAGAGTTGCAACAGGATGATGATGGGGGTGCTGAACATTTTACATTCTTCATTTTACATTCGTTTCCTTTTCACGGTCCTAAAACCGCTTTGCTTGAGCACCTCAAAAACAGACGTCAATGTCCCTAACTTCCCCTAGGGTCGAAAATCATTATTTCATATACGAATTCCTCGGGAAATCCCATCAAACGGGAGCACGCATGCTAAAGGTATATTGAACGCTTCGTAGTTCCGAAAGCCCTTTACTAACTCCCAATCGTTCAATAAAATAAATAGAATGGAGTTCTTTATTTTTTGATAAAGTCATCAAAGTGGGCTAGATGTTAATCTTTACCAAAAGCTTAGTCATTTTATTGAAACATTCATATCCACTCTATATCTGTCGTTGATACTTCGAAATTTTCTGAGTCTGTCTTTATCATTCTGCGATGCTTTTCCCAAATTGCCTCAACTCTTCTTCTGCAGTTCCTCTCTAGGTGTGTCGAACCGACAGAAGCCTATGATTGAAGAATGAGTGGAAACTGTATTCCACAACAGTTTAGGCCTTGAATGATAGTGTTTTGAGTTTTACTTTGCCATTCTGTCTTCGATGTGATGCACGTTGCTGAAAATGACCAATGACGATCTTTAAGACTTCGTTTTGTAGGTTTCCTATGCAAGGCCAAGTAATGAAAACATCAAAGGCTCCAATCTTTATGTATCTGGCATCCCAAAGTCGATGACTTTGAACGAATTGGAAGCGATTTTCCGACCATTTGGACAAATCATTACATCACGAATTCTATCGGACAATATCACAGGCAGGTTTTTTTCCACTTTCAAGAGTGTGAAACACGAAGTAATCTAAGGGAGAAACACATTGGGGCTGCAGTGAATCCATTTTTAAGAATAAAAATTTACAAAATTCTTACAAAATACTTTGTCTAATACAAACCTGAAAATTGCAAAAGTTGTGTGAGTCCATATTTACTTTGCCATTCTGTGTCCTGTTTTACTGAACTATTGCATTCAAAGTTGCTTCATGAAGTAGTGGGTGTCGCGATCTTTGTAGTACAAGTAGGCTCTCTATTGGTTATGCTCCTCGAGTTGAAGAGTAATGAGTAGGAATATGCAAATGTAAACTACGAACTCAAAACTCCAAGGAGCAATAAAAAACGAGTATCACCCTTCAATCTCGCTGGCCACAATGATCACAACTTACTTCTGCAGTTGACAGTGCGTCGTTTTCACTTGTTTTTGTTATATGCTAGCCAGTGCAGCTAATTTCTTTTATCTGCTCTTCTTGTAATTTTCTTTACTTACTGAATCTCCAAGGTATAAATGGGTAATGTAGCATATAGCTCAATGAATTAGATGCATAGAGTATCAAACAAACGGTGTCTCGCCGACTTGAGTAATGGATTTAGGTGTTTTAGTTGCGGCTGTTTTTTAACTGGATTTTTTGTTAGGACTGTCGAAAGGTGTCGGCTTCGTTCGGTTCGACAAAAAAGAAGAGGCTGAGCTTGCTATTCAAACTTTAAATGGCACAATACCACCCGGCTGTGTGGACCAGATTACCGTGAAATTCGCCAATAATCCTGCCACTAACACTGCTAAAAGCGTTCTACAAGAGGTGAGATTTTGCCGAAATAAAACATAATACACAAAAGCAGTCTAACAGCGATGAATAGCGTTGTTTTTAACATCCGTGGGGGCGATTTTTTTGCTATGCGTTCCTTCAGTGGCTCTTTTCGAAGCCTGCATCGGTCTGGTCCTTACATTTTCCTAAAGTCGGTCACAAATTTCGATTTGTTTGAAACTTTCTACTCAGTAACACTTTGAAACTCGTTCCTTCATTCCTCGGAGCGTTTTTATTTTGAATGACTCTGGCCGCTCTCGGGTCCTAGACCTAATGACACCCTCGTTTAGCGCACACCGTTGTGCGTTCCATAAGGTTCACCACCCATACGCCGCTACAGTCATTCACATTTGCAGTGGTTTTTGCGTGAAGCTGACTGTTACTTTTTCAGGTGAAGTAGATGTATATGTAATAATTTCGTTCAACACACGTGACCATCATTGAGGGCAATCCGTTAGGGACCTCGATAAAATAGCTTCATCAAGCACACGGTACCCGTAACACGCACTCTGGACTTTTTTCACAACGAGTGGTGAAAGGGTAACTTGAGGGCAAAATTTTGACAGAATCGAGATTTTGGCTTATGTCGGAAGGATAAATAACTGCGGGCAAGGCGCACCTCTTTGTACACGATGCTCATATACATATATACGCCCGACTTTTCTACCTTGAAGTTTTTCAGCTTGAGGCAGCTCAGCAAGTAGCTGCTTCAAATTTGGTGCCTCTTTCATTACTGGGAGCTGCTGCTCCTCTTCGGTCTGCTATTGGACCCATACACCATGCTCCTCTCGCAGCAAAATATAGGTGCGGGATCATTCTTCACCTATTTTTCCTTTGTTCCACTTCCATCAGAAAAGAGTTTCAGAGAAGCATCTTTTTAGGTACTCTCCTCTTGCACCTGCAATACCAGGAGCTGCTGCACCCGCTTTGACAGCGCAAGCCACTGCTGATTATCTCACGACTATGCTTCAAATGAGCCAGATGAATGCACTGGCAGGTCAATTTTCTTTTTTATGAGTACTCGACTGCGAAGCTTTAGTCTATTCTCCGCGGGCTACATCAATTTTTTTGATTGTGAATAGGAAGGCCTGCTTTTTATGTGATACTTGAAGGATGAAATCGCTTGGATGTTGCATCGTCGTTTTTTCCTCAAATAATTCAGTCGGATTTCTCAAGAGCTATCGGCAGTCAGCGAGATGCAATAGAGTGTTCATAATGAGGGTATCCATCATCCAAACATGGTACTGCGGATGACGAGCGCTGCTCTTATCGTGAAACATGGGCACTTTTTGGAGGCCAAACCGGTGTACTTTGCATTTGTGCAAACGCGCGCTCGCTCGCGTGCCATAATAATAGGCTCAATTTCAAAGAGAGAAGAGCGGCTCTGCGATCGATGGCCTACACACGCACACTAAGCACCACCAAAATATGTCGCTTTTGATTCGCAACAATACCAATCAGGGACAATTCTGGATGTTTTCCGAGTGCGCTGTTTGTCGGCTGCTTCTCCGAGTCAGAATTTTTTGAACAGTGGTAGTATCTCGTGGCAGGGAACAAGAACATCAGTGGTATTGTTTCAGTCTAATCATCTCGTCGGTTTTTACATTCTCCCTGGTGCCACGCATGTGTGGGTTTGCATTTCTGAGTAAGGGAAGTTTTTGGCGGCAATGTTTGATCATTCTGCTAAAAATTATTAATGGTCATCGCAATGGGAGACGACGCGTAGGATGGAGTGTGACGGAAGCATCCATGATTGCAGCTATTTCTTGAATTCAGCGTGTTCCATGGCTACGATTTTGCATGTAGTGGTTGCCCGCCCGCGAAGTTCAGTGCTAAAAGATTAGTCTCAGTGGATTTCAAGTCGGCTGTAGCTGTAAACACCTTGGGACAAAAGCCATTAAGCCAGCGTTTAGTGCTCCCACTTCCGTTTCGAAGAACATTATCCTAGTGTTTTGGGTCATCCTGTTGGCCCTCCGAATCGTTCCTACTTGTGAGTTTCAGTTCCCTGGAACTTCAAGGTTTTCAACCCCCTCCCCCTATAAGTCCCCATAAGTGGGCAAAATATTATATAGGAGAAATTAGGACGTCTCAGCTCTACAATAAAAGAGAATTCAACATTTCTCACGACAAAATATGCGCTTAAGGATAATATTCGGCCCAAAGGGACCGTTTTGAATTCTAGGTTACGTTGGATGGGGAGTGGTTTTGTTGGACCGTTGATGGACCATGATTCTCAGCAAACAATACCGCATGATACTCTTATAAGTAAGGGTATCCAAATTGATTCAAAAATACTGATTCTTCGAACAACGTCAAGACTGGGGTAGAAAAATATTTTCATTTTCGTTAAGCACAGCTTAATTACGGAAAGGAAGATTGTTAATCCGTCTGTAATTTAGGTGGAAATGACATGTAGATAATGGAGATTATTTGTCAGATAAAAAGTGTTTTTCTAATACTCTATGATGAAAAGGTAAAAAATTGCAGTTCTTATGAAATGACTCATTACAGTATGAATGCTCCCAGTTCAAGTAACAAGCTTCTCAGCTTTCGTTCCAGTAAGTTAGCGGGGTAGGCGTTGACTAGCAAATGATGCTAAGGTGAAAATGGATTGTTAGAGCTAGAATGTATCCTATAAATAAACAATTGTCGTTCCATTATACTGATGGCTTCTCTCTTAGCATTCATGCAACCGATTGCTCAACTTTTGTGACTAAACCTTCTAGCGCTTGACAGCATTATTTCTCAGGTCTAAGTGAATCAAATATCTCTATGTTCGGTAACAATTCACTGTAGGAAGAATCATTGATTTTTTCGGGCAGCATGATCTAGCAAGCCTGGAACATAAAAAGCTTTACTGCCTCGACCGGATGCGACCACGAATTCGGTACCTTATCCAAACCTTTTAGCGACGCTGTTGACACTACTCCATTCTCAGTCTTTTACGTACCGCACTATTGAGTTAAATTGTCAGGGATTTGTCTACGTTGATTACTTTGAATAAATAGCTGCTGTTTCAGGTATGGCAGCGGCAACTGCACCAGCAACCGCACAACTGGCTGCACTAACACCGACAGCCGCAGCTACAGAACCAGCAGGTTTCTGTCTTTTTGCATACAACTTAGGACCGGACACCGAGGATAGCCTCCTTTGGCAATTATTCGGACCTTTCGGAGCGGTTCTTAGCGTGAAGGTCGGTTTCATAACTTGGACAGCTTTTCATTTTGGGACCGTACAAACGTTTGAAGGTAGTTTGTGAATGAATATAATCTTCGTAAAAATATCGCTTTCCATTCTTTTGCTTAACCCTAACTCTAGTCCCAGAAGGCGAAATGCTAACTCAGGCCCGGGTCCATGAAATGAAAATTGGGTATGGTCATTCTCAATATCCACCATTGAAGAGTTAGGTTGAATGTAAGATCACATTTCTGCATATGCAAAGAGTTTTGGTGTGGTGTAACTGAGATTAAAGGATTGAGTTGATCAGGTGCTTTTTAATTTTCGTTTTGTCGACAGGGACCAGAAAATTTACATTATTTTGCCTCCATTTTTTTCCGATTACACAAGCATTTTGGCTCCGTTTCAGGTGATCCGTGATTTTGCCACGACCAAGTGTAAAGGCTACGCTTTTGTTACAATGATGAATTATGCGGACGCATGTAATGCGATCGCAGCACTGAACGGCACTCAAATCGCAGGACGATCTCTACAGGTTGGCATGGCTGGGATCTCGCAATGAAACAGCAAGTCAGTTGCTCCGCTACCGCATGCCGTCCTTGTCTAGCCGCCTTATTGGATTCAGTCTTATTGCTTTCATCAATATCACACCTTCTATAAGTGGCTACATTATCTGGAGCAAACACTTACACACTAAATTGACCCACTTATACGTCGCATGCTTAGTATCCCTCTTGAACGCCCATCATGAGGGGTGAGAGCTACGCAGTACGGTAATTTCGAAGAGTACGCTTGGGTGTTCATAATGGGTAAAACGTTAGCTCAGTCTGACTCTTTGGTGTCCAATATTTGCTGGTGGTGCCTTTGCTTATACCCCATCCACAGCCCTGTAACAAAGGATATGCTTCCCGTGGCGTGAGCTAGCATCGAAATTGGATATTTGTTATTCGTCGCGTATCGTAGGCCCAAAAGCCTGTGTTCAAATCGATTGAGGGGCCATCGACTGTACCGTTGCTTTCAGGTGACGTTCAAAGCTGCTTCGGCGACGAGTTCTTTGATTTGATCTGCAAGTACAGTATGTGGAAATAGCTAAACAAATTGTCTATAGATTTCAAATTTATCATTAAGTGCCCTGTCATGCAGTACCGGAAATTGCCTATATATCCCTAAGGTCTATGTTCTCTAAATGAAATTAAATTGTCTTTTCGTGCATAATCACGTGACTGTATGAGGAGTTACACATATTTTTGTCAGATTCTTCAGAAGAATATCTAACCCTTATGTCCTCAGCTATTCGTTCTCTGAACCAAAGCCCGTACGAGCTAGTCCTCCATTTTCATATCTGGTCCAGTGATGAACAGAGCTTTCTCAGCAGCTTTATGAAAGCGTCTCGACTCGACATCGCTGAGATTCTTTTCTTTTCTTTTCTATATGCGATTCTTTTAAAAATTTGAGATTAAAAAACACTTGCTATGTCCTCTCTAATCTGCACCTCTTGGTTTTTGCGCGTGTCGAGATTGTCTATTTGTAATAATGTAATAATTCGCTTCTGACTAGGAGGCGTGCAAGCTAAGAACAGTTCGAAATGATGAAAAAGTTAGAAACAATACTGTTTGAATACTGAACCAAATTGGGTTTTCATGCAACAGTTCACCTAATTGGGCGTGACTGGCGCATTTTTCTGAACTCTTCAAACACCTCGGTATTAGTAGAGATATTAGGTTGGAACCTGAACTATCCAGTAACTAAAACTGGGCCTTTAGCCTTGTACCATCCATGCTAAAAAANAAAAAAGGATAGAATCAACGGAAGCAGCGTGATGACAGGTGGCTTCTACGTAGTGTTGTGTAGTTTGAAGAAGCGCGAAAAGTGGCCTGCCGTCTTTACTGGGTCCTGATTTATGGCTCATCGCAAACCGATTGACCAAAGAGTAGCAATTTGACTTTTGAGAAATAGTCGGTAGATCATCCATAATTATAAACTAACCTGAAATCTGTTTTGGCTTGAGCATCCCTCCTATTTCTTCATTCCCGTTCAGAAATAGTTCCAATTCTTGTATCTTTGTCGCAAAATGTGTGATCTTTGTTTTGCCCTGTATATTGCTAGTTTCCAAGTGATGGGTATATGAGCCAAATGCGTATTTTACTTGCATGTTGTGATACAAATCTAAAATTTGCTATTATTTGCTATAATAAAGTGTCAAACAATATCATCTATAATAATCTGCTTCATGTTGTTTCACTCTCTGAAGTTATCATTGTTTTTTTCCTTTATATTCAAATTTTTTTCAATCAGATAGCACTTATCAAAGTTTGTAGTTGACTGATACAATCTTATGCATGTAATCGTTAAACACTGTCATAAATCTTGCCTGATTGCCGCTTTGTGTATGTTGGAAGCCTCAGTGTATTAAAATTGGGCTGTGACGTAATGTGGGCGTAATGTGATTGAAATTGAACAGCTGTTGTCGTTCACTGATCAGTGGGCGTAGGTAGATTTTGTCGTCAGCGTGAAAAGCTCGGCTGGGGTTTATTAAGCGAAATCAATCGATATTACGGCAAGCTATTCTTTAATAATTAATATAATAAATAATTCCAATAATATATACGGCAACATCACGAAGGCCTAACACGTAATGCGAAATTGTGATAACTGTTGGACGACGGTAGTTAGTGAATTTATCCTTCGGAACGTCAAAAGAACACCAGGTCGACCGCAGGCCCGATGGTCAGACTTCTTCATGAAAGCGAATTGAGTGGTTTGGCCCGTGTCCCTCGAGCGAATACGATCCACCAGACTATTTTGTTTCACGACAAAACAGAATGGATACGCTACTGCCAACCCTTCGAGGAAATCGATGATCGACGGGACGACAGGCGATACAGGTGATTCGACAATGGAAGAGCAAAATGCTTGCTCTCTATAATAGCGTGAAACACTCCACATAGGCTCACAAGATTGGCGATTTATGGACAAAACTTCAGTCTCGGACGGGAGTCGAACCCGTACTTGTGCTTTTCGGGTAGGAAGCCCATAAGCCATTGAGAAGGCACGGGCAAGCGGGGTCTCGTTAGTGTAAGGGATAGAGCACGGTGCCCGGAAAGCACAAGTACGGGTTTGAGTCTCCTCCGAGACTGAAGTTTTGTCCATAAATTGCCAATCTTGTGAGACTTTCGGAACGCGTACTGTGGCGAAAAAAAAGCAGTTAACAAACAACATCAAGTCAATACAAACTCCACATAGGCCTTCTTTGCAGGCTATAACTACAGGGTGGGCCAAAATTATGATTACACAGACATCACATCGCAGAAAACGAATAGAAAGCCAATAAAGCAAACCAATTTCATCAAAGCGTTCATCACTAGTTTCTTATCAAAACTGTACATTTAAACTGGGATCTGTTGCTTTCTGCTTTCGCCCTACCCCAGAGACGACGATGGACAGCATTGACGGTGGCACGCAGTTAGGGTCATCGAGTTGGTCCCGGCTTTTTGCTAATGGTAAGCATTTTCGAGATTATTTCTTCTCTTGTTTGAGCTAAAGGATGCTTTCATATTAGAGGCTGACCACATGGAGACATTCATGGGATTTAGGTCAGGGCTCCAGAGTGGTCACTGATCGAAAGTTATGAAGTCAAAAAACCCCTTTTACGAAATTTCTAGGCAATTTCTGTTCTGCGGTCAGGAGCTTCATCTTGACAATATGACCGGTTCGAATCACCAAAGTGTTATATTGCGCACGAAGAGATCAAATAGGCCTCCAAGCCAACTTTCCCCCCATAATTTGC
>UZAF01016792.1:0-26729 GCA_900617895.1 Haemonchus placei
CAGCAGTAATTTTTCTCGTATTTCTGCAGGTTTTGCCGCGTAGTCCTTTCCAAGCAATTCTATTCGGAAAAGGGGTTGCTGTGAGGCAAAAGCACCGTCTTGACTTTTGTCGCTGACCTGTCTACCCTTCGCAATTCAAGAGACTGTCAGTGTGGAAAATATTTAAACGAGGTGGATTCCAGAAAGGGACTCAACAAATGCGTGCAAAGACGGAACGGCTAGTGGATGTCTGCGAGGCTAAACCGTTTTTTGAAATCTAACGAATTGAAAGCACCAAAGTAGATATGTAGTCTAGGTTTATCATAAATATAAGGGGAGGCGCAGATTTGTAGAAACCCTCCAAACACGAAGATTACGAACGTCTGAAAAGTTGTTACCATATTTATGGCGCACCCTGTATTGTACTTTCAAGAACTCTGTTGATAAGATGTTTTGACGTAGATGAGTTTATTTTAGGATAACGATGTTTATTTCTAATTCTTTCTTCAATAGTCGTGCTATTACCCTTCATTTGACATGCTTAGAACATGTTCCTTAATAAATGAATATGTGCATGCATACAAACAAACAAACAAACAAACATACATACATACATACATACATACATACATACATACATACATACATACATACATACATACATACATGCATACATACATACATACATGATCTTCGCGTTTTTTTGGTTCCTCGATCGAAGCGTTTCCACTTCTATACAACACGACCCTTTGTCGTTTGTTTGCCGTTGGGTCGCTACTAGGTTGAGTGGTCGATCTACTACATCAAATCGGCGTCAAGCAGCGAGTTCCATCATCTTTAGAGGCTTTTGCTTATCTTAGATCCTTAAGGACCTGATAAAAGCCATGGCAGGGCAGCGTTGAGCGCCTACTGTTGGGATTCCCGTCCGTTTATCGCCCCTCGGAACATGCGTGTCATTCCGTCCAAGAAGTGTTCGATCGATAACCGCTAATTCCTAGCTTTAGGGCTGACGATATTTCAGACTCTTCAGTTCGTCTGATCGGCTCCGTTGTGCCGTGGAACCGCTATAATGTTGGCTGTTCACATTATCAGGCAAGCGAAAGCGGAATGTCAAGCGGACAACTCGGAGTCGTGGAATCCTTTCGTAACGTAATGATTCACGTGATGTTGGTCATGCGTGTAGGATAAACTGATGCGCCAGCACCGGGGGGGGGGGGGGAGTCTGAACTGGCCACTGCTGAGTACAAAGGCACTACCATTCATCGTACAACTTCTCTTTCATCGCACAAGATTTCTTTTATATGTATCCCGACCTCAAACTTAGCAGTCATCGTCAACACCATGGCTCCACCTACTGTACATAACTCCAGCCTCTTCTGACATTCTTTTCATGGCACTTGGAGGTTTAAAGTTCACTTTTAAATAGTAGATTCCACGATTTCTCCTTATGTGAACCTTTGGCTTCTCTGGCTGTTGACCAGTGGACTGTACGGTACACGTGTAATCGCTCATTACGACGTGTATAGTAACCGACGTAAGTCTGCAAGCTAACATATAAATGAATTTCGGCGGTGCCTAGATACCGTATTGCCAATGGACTGTATCAGTACAATTAAGCAACGGGCTAAAAGAGCGCACTGCACCAATAGCAATACTTGGGTAATCTAATTCATTGCACACTTAAGATACGATATTTTATGCCTTCGGTAAAGTCTCAAGAGCTATTATCTGAGGTGATTAGCTAAACTGGTTGTGAGCCCACAACAACTCCCAAAGATGGCCTGATCGTAAAGGACGCTGTCGAAAAACGGCCAAGATAGAGTGTAATGGGGCCCTATAGTTGGCTCAGCCGACGTACACACTTGAAGGTGGACGAGCTCTTAAGTGTTGTGAATGCTGTAGAGGTTGCAGGGTAACGGAACTTCTCCCCGATTGCGGCGTTCTCCCTTGCGGGATGCGGCAAATGTCACTGCAGTTACCGTACTGACCCCGCCTCCCCGCCAGTCGATAGGACGCAATATTTTTTGTTGGTTGCCTTTCTTTTTTATTAAATTTGATCGTTTCTTTTCTGTTTCCTTTTCGTTTTCATGTTCATTAGACTTAATTAATTAGAATGACTCCTCCTATATTAGCGGCGATCAAGACCGCATTGGAATTGAAGAGATCGGCCAGCCAATTCAAGCAATTAAGGGACTCCCCACCTCACAAATTGCGCGCTCCAATCTTCCATCGCAATCCTGCGATACGCGGCAGGCGCAACGTGCGCGACGCCGTCTTCGGGGAGAAAATTCCGGACCCGAGGTTGCACTATTCACACCAGGACGCGCACCATGGCCAGCCATATGCAGTAGCGCCCACATTTGAATAGCAACCTTCCATAAACCCCTCCATGTAACTTTCTATCACGATTTCGTCCAACCCATAACTTTTCATAATTTTCAAAGCCTTATATTCATATGAATACCCCGAGTTTCCCGTTTACTTCGCCACTTCTGCACTATTCTACACAACACTTCCATCACTCGTCTGAGACTAGATACCCCGAAACTATAGTGAACAGTGCCTCCAACTCGGATGACGGTCTTGCACTTTGAGGAGGCAGTAACGTGCACGGTATGAAACTTCCATGGTTGGTGAAATTGGCCACACGAGTCGTGGAGAGGCAGCGATTGACCCCTAGTATATTGCAGCCTTTCCATTCTGTTGTAGGGCTGAATTAATTGGTGAGCACTTTTGCGAAACTACGTGGCGTAGATATACGCAAAGTGTGCCACTTTTCTTATGAGATAACAGTTGGGCTATGCATGCATTATATGTCCACAACCACTAATCTACGATGGAGTCATTCAGCAGAATGTTTGATTATCAGAATAAGATAGATCTCTCTAGATTTGAACGCTGAACCACTTCGAGGGTATTCGCCAGGTTAATTTAATCTGACCAGAATTATTAGTGGTTGATCATAGCCCCCACTCACCTAAATGCAAACTTCTACAACTATGGGAACTTGACCACACTTCTTTTAGCTGCCCGTGGTCATTTTTCCGCATTCTAGAACGTTTCTAAACGGAGTTGTGAATTTTTGATCATGCCCTGCCCGCCTTAACGCAAACCCCGCCCACTTTTGACCACAACTCTGTCCACTTTTCATCGCGTTCTAGAACGTTTCTGAACGGAGTGATAAATCTTCTATCTTAACCCCGTCTACCTCGATGCTCACCCACTTTAGGAATTTGACCCTTCCCCTCGGCCTCCCACCTCTAACTACTTTTCCTCTCGTTTTGGAGCGTTTTTGATCAGAATTTCACATGTTTTGGGGAATAGCTTCCATTGAACGCACCTTCCCCTCATCATGGGCGGAACTTCGCCAAGTTTATGTATGCCCAACACGCCTAAGACCTTGTTCACTCCTTCTTTTCTGACCTCTACGCTTTAGAGGAATCCAGTTATTATGAATCTATGTGGTAAATAATGCCCACTGCGAAACTCTCCTCCCACCGCCGATGAATTTCCCTCGGTTCACTTGTTGACCCGTCCCTCACCCTTGCTAATTATTTCCCTTCGTCAGGACTGTTATGAAATCTAATTCAGACTTTTGCCCAAGACGCCTCTCACCCCTGCGCATGTCCCGCCCCCTGTGGGCGGAGCTTCTTGAACTCACTTGTGCTCTGTTGGCCTTGCCGACTTCTGCAGGTGCTTCTTCAGGTAGTATCGAATCTCCTTATAAACAAACAAACAAACAAACAAACGCGAGTGCGTCATACGTAAAATTTGTTAGAACTACTTACTGTGTGCCCCATATGCTAAAGCTGAAGGTGGCCTTTTCCGTCTTTTTGAGTTCTCTCTCCGCCACTCTCTCCCAACCATTTACCGCTATAGATGGGAGAGCATTTATGGACAACATGGACACGTACTGAGCAGTCCACAAAACCACTCGATAAAGAAGCAACGAGTTCAAAGTTCATGAAAAGCGATCACGAGAAGTGTCAGAGATGAGGTAGCTGGACATGAGCAAAAAGGATCTTCAAGTGTTAGATTGAAGTAGCGGCGCAAGATGCAGTAGGTGAAACTAAGCGGAGACAGCTTACAGAAAATGGGGACTCGGCAACGGCGCGGTATTGATTATTAATGCAAGGGAGAACAAAAAAGAAGTGCCCAGTTTTCAATAGGATCAGAGGGCGAAAATGATTACCCTGCAATAAAGCGAATGATCTATTCATCGTGAACCTGCCAACACCCTTCTTTCGATTGATAGAGCTTAGACCTCTAACTCTGCGATAGATTGACGATCGTCACGGAAAAAATGAGGCGAATTGTCGATCAGCGTTATGAAAAAAGGCGATGAATAAACACTATGTTGGACCGAACACAGCTTAGTGTTTATCTCAAGAGCATCCATATAGATTTGCTTGAGGGATTTCACAGGCAATGCTTTAACGGTATACTTATATTACCCATTTACTAGAGAACAGCTTGCATTATTCGATTTAACATATTCGTTCCTTAGTTGTATGGAATGTTTTCTCGGGGCTTCTCACGGACACCGCAGAGAAATAATTGCTTTCCATATAATTACTCGTTACTGAATAAGTAGGTTGTTCAACCCAACTTTTTCCTTATTTCCTTTTTTCCTTTTCTTTGTGTACAAAAGCGATTTGTCATAAGGGAGTAACAGCTCAGTCGATGTGCACTTGAAAACAATGGAAATTTGACCGAAGAAAGTTGCACTAAAAATGGCCGACGAAAAACTTCGTTTTTTGAATCTTCCTCGTAACGCTGAACAGACATTCTTTCCAATGGTTTTTCAAATGATCTTCTGCTTCTCTCGCTTTCTTTCGTATCGTATTTAGAATAACTTTCTTTCTTTTTGCAATATTTTCAGATTCTCTCTTGCCCGGAGACTGCCAAAAAAGTCATCGGAAGGACGGGAGTTATGGGGCTTCAAGTCTCAACCTGGCATCTTACCCTTCCCACTTTCTGCCCCGTTCTCCACGTGTTTCCTTCCCCTTCTCTCTGTCCACCCACTAGGTCGTCGTCGGACTCTCAAGCATGTGGAAACAAAGGGTTTATGACATCAACATAGCATATGATTACATGGGAAAATGAGCTGATACTCCACTAAGTCAGAAGAGTGGAATGACTCTGAAAACCCCGATCCTTTCACTGTTGAAGTCGAATGGTGCTCGCGTAGTGGAATTTCGTTCGGCTGACCGAAGATTTCATTTCGTTGGAGTGATAAAGGCACTAAATCTGTGGCCTTCGAATTAAGTTCGCCTGACTTCGGGCAAGGCCTCAAAACTGCTCAATCCCTTTAAGTAAATCGTTTGAGAAGGATAGGAGGAGAAAGTCTTCTGGTGTTAATCCCGTCTGAGGTGCGCGCCTGCGCATTCGACTCCCATTGGCTACTTTCATAGTCCGCCGGCCCGGCGGACTATGAAAGCAGCCATTCAGAGTCGTTTCGTAGTGGCTTACGGAATGCGTGTGGCCTATACAATGACTTGCGGTGGCCAGCCGATGTACGTGTCAATGTTTTTATCCTTTTATAAGACTGGAGGGATGAAAGGCTTGTTTGATCGCGGCGATCTGAGATACGACCCTGTAACCATGGGTGTGTGTGTAGTAGTGCGCTGACTGCCGCCCACCACCCGCGCTATGAAAATTCCTTTTTGCAGAAAGAAAAGGTGCAACAAATATGTCTTCTCATCTTTCGAGACTTTTAACAATCTTTATCACTTGTTATCACTTTCTGTTGCGCTTAATACAGGGTCTCATCAAAATTTTCAGAACACCCATATGTGTCGGAGCTTCTTTTTTGAAGCAAATGGAAAAAGCGATTGCAGTGGCTGTTGCTTCCCAAGGCTGCTTGTCATCCCCTATCAGCTGTTATCATATTCTTTCATTTTTTTCTACAATCTCAATATCCCACTATATATAATTCGCTAAGTGTGTTGGTTTGTCGGTGTGTGAGTGTGTCAGTGTGTGTGTGTCTGACCGGGAATTCGTAACTCCTATCCCCATGGACGTAGAGCGTTCAAACTTGGTAGGAGTACGGGGGGGGGGCAGGATGGGGACACCTATGGTGGGTGGAGGGACCGGATTCGATGCAGAGGGGGCGAGGCGTGCGCGATATAAATTTTGGGCCGCAATTTCATAACTCCCGACCCCGTGGGTCTAGAGCGTTGAAATGCTGTATGAGTACAGGCGGTAGAATAGGATCACTTATGGTGGATGGCGGGACCGGATCCCATGCACAGTGGGCGGGGCGTGCACGATAGGAATTTCGGGCCGCAAGTTCATAGCTCCTGTCCTCGTGGACCGAGAGCTTCGAACTGGGTAGGAATACGGGGGGCAGGATGGGAACACTTATGGCTCCTGTTAACTCCTGTTTACATGGACGTGAGCGTTGAAATTTGGTAGGATTACACTTTTCGTACTAACAGTGGAACCTCAGCATTTCAGTAAGTAAGGTAGGATATGACGAGATTGTAGATACTCGGCGACAAGAAGTAGTTATAACTGATAAGAGAAGATAAGGGACCTAAGAGAAGCCACCTACCGATCAAAATCCTAACATCTTCGCTATCTACGATGACGCTTGACCGTTCAGCGTTCATTCGATAAGACGGGATGGTAGAGTAGGGTGACAAAAGTGGGTGGTAAGTACAGTGATAGGGACCCAATAGGGCAATACGATAAGCAGATCAGAACTTTGTTCATTTCTTACTATTAGATTACAACCACTACCCAGCAAGGTTTGTGATTCAATGAAGGATCCTCTTCGCTCGATGTCATTTGCCGCAAAACTTAATCGACCGCCTGTCATCTGGAGTTCTAAACTAATGATATCTCCGTAAAGAAAAGGGTCCATTGATAAAGAACATTTGACAACGGTGCTATCATCACTCAAAACATCATCTCTGATTGTCTAACGTTGGATTTTTTAAGGGTAATAAATCCTGAGAAAGACATCAAAAATCCGAGTTTCCAATCAAAGGCGTGAGCACCGACTTTAACTGAACACTATTTGCGGTGCCCTGTCAGTCCTGTGTCAAAATTCGTGTACAGGAAACTGTCATTTGTTTCAAAAAAGGAGTGCAGCGTTAAACTTACTAGAACTTTATCAAATGAGAGGGAAGCTTTCGATTTCTGTTGTGTCAAAGTAGGATTTCGAGCTCTGTTTCAGTTTCATACTCTCACTCGGCCAAACAGCGGAAAAACGGAAAAAACCTAAATCTATAAACTCTGAAAAAGGGAAAAAAATTCTTCAATTCAACAGTCCTCGGGATACGGTGTTTGACACAAGAAGGAGGAGAGCCTAGCGTTAGCCGGGCGATCCGACTGGTACCCTACATAAATATAATATTCGTCAAAGGGCTAGGTCTGCGCTGCTATTAGGCAATACGGACAGATCAAGGGGGTATCGTCATCTAACGCACATTACTGTTCCTTGTGAGGGGTGATGGCAATTCTCCCGGAATTTCCACGGCATGGGGCACTGGTTTCCCTACCTCATTTGGGTGCGGCGAGTGCGACGCGATTCCTGAGGAACAGTAGCCACAACCCCTGGTAACAGTTAAATTTGCTTCTCTGCCGCCAACAATGAATGTTCGTACTTCACCTAGAATTCGGTCCGGAGCAAAAAATGTTATCCACTTTTTGGGCAGTCACATACATATGTACACACATCCTACCTACTATAAATCGCTTCGTCTGTCGTCTTTCGTCTGTCTGCATGCATGTCTGTCACGAAATTCTTAGCTCCTTCAGATCTACCTGGAGAGACCGGGTCAAGCGTGGGATGGGTGGGCCATGTGGCGTGCATTGAAATGAGCTGTACTGAGGACCATGATTTCAAGCTCAGTCACAAGACGGCTTCGAAACTGGGGTGTAAAGTGGCTAGAGGTGTGCATTGGTAAGTTAGATCCGAATGGGGAGACTCACCCCCGATGGGCGGGGCGTTCTCCAAAAAATACAATGCTTTATGAAAACATTTATATTTCGGTTTGGTGAAAGCCAACAGAGCAGGAAAATGTTGATGTAGTAGAAGCATTGTCGAAGGTGTTTCAGCATAAATGACGTCAGGGGTGGCCCGCCCACAATGGGCGGAGCGTGCCCCGAAGCTCACATCCCTTCTTACACTTCTATACGAAAATTCATAACTCCGATACCCTTGGACCTAAAGAGTTGAAATTCGGTAGTAGTACAGACGACAGGACGGGAACACTTATTGGGGCGGCAGGACCGGACTCTGCCCACAGTGGGCCAGTGGGCGGGGTTTGAGTGGAAATTCATAGCTCCTGTTCCCGTGGACCTAGAACGCTCAAATTAGATGGATGGTGCAGGCGGAGAGGCCATGTTAACACGGGAAGGGGGGGGGGGGGGGGAGCCCGGCGTCCGATATATTGTGTATACAGAAGTGTTGCTTTAATAAATTACATGTTTCAAAATCAAGTGTTATGTATGCCATGCAAATACTCCAGCCGGGCTGACAAACTTCTCTATTACATATCAAACACCCTTCTTGAAGTGCTTGCCGGTAAGCCCGAATTTTCGTGATCTAGCGAAAAATTTCCATGATTCCTATGAGACAAAAAAATGATGGCCGCTGCAGAATTGTCAGAGAAGAGGCTTAGATGATAAAGGTCTATAATGAAAATCAGAAGCTCATGTGGCTCCGTCCCTTATGGCTAGAGCCCCCAGCTCATGCGATAGCGTGCGTAGCCGCCTGGTATGAACATAAATTACACACTGTTGTGACGTCGACTGTCGTCTGCAGACTAACTACTTATACAACACGCTTTGCTATAACTGTGCTAGAATTCAAACGCACAGTTCACGATGAAAATGTTTGAGATATCCCGCTGAATGAATGCTTGTAGTAACCCCTTATGCCGCATGTGGCACTGTCTACCTGAAAAGGGCCTTGATGAGGCGTTGTAAAGGCTCATTGTTTGTATCGTGTGCATCCTCCAACGGGTTTCACTGGCATTGTAGAGGCTGCCCCAATCGCAAGAAGGCCAATGTAGGGAGATCAAACAATTCGTCATGACCACTGAGGCAGTTTTGTACAATCCTTGCTTGACGTAATCAGCTTACTTTGCGCAATTGCAACAACTGAAATCTCGTCCGGATACCCCTTCCACGACATTTCCGCTATGGTAATCTCGTACAACCTCTATTCCCACTATTTTTGAAGTGCCTTATTTTCCTCGAAATCGATGAGTTTTCTTGCTTTTACACTACCGATGAACTATTCCAACCATACACTTCCACTTTTTGACTAAAAAGGGGGTACCTCGGAATTATCGTGGACTGTGCTTTTAAATTGGAAACTCACAGTTGACGAGGCGTGTGGCATGTGTGTCAGTGCGACCCATCCTGTTTCATTAGTAGATCAGGTATGGATTTCATTCTGCATTTGCGCGTGTCGTGAGGGAATAATCACCTTTTACAACGCGTTGAATAGAAGTGCTTTCTAAGAATCCTCCATAGGACGCTGTCTTGTCAAAAAACGGTCTATGTATGGAGTGCCACAAAACCGGCTTATTGCTTGTCTATTAGCCCATGTGCACGCTAAAAGACGGACGAGTTCTCACGGTGTCGTAGAGGTGTAGAAATTGCACTATTCGCACGGGAACGCACATGTTGCACGCAGGTAGCTCACTGTAGTCAGCTGTAAGCGATGGCACATGCATCCAGACAACTGGTCCATATTTAGACCCCTTTTAGACCCCTTCAATGTAACTATTGTCGTCAAATTCTCGTCCAACTTTTAATTTTACCACTTCTTTGAGGCCTTTTATTTATGTGAAAACTCCGATTTTCGCATTTTCTTCACCACTTTAGCACCATTTCAGACTACCTCTTCCATTATTCGTCTGAATTTACATCCATCACAATTATCGTGAACGCGTTTTTGGCAGTACTTCTGAGGAGAGGGTGCTTGCAGAAAAAGAGAGAGTGCTTTCAGAAAAAGAGAAGTACTGAAATTCTAGTAAATTAGGTGAATGAATTACGGGCGTTTCTTCTTCTTGAAATCAGCTTTGTTACCCACAACAACGATTGTGACCTATTTCATTTCTCATTACAGTTTTCCGTCTATCACGAATTGCCAAATGAACTTGAACGGGATACTCTTGGTTGCCTTTAAATTTGTGCAGTGCGAACGAGCATCTCTGCAATAAGTTTTTTCTGCAAATGTCTCAAAATCGATTAGTGACAAAGTTCAATCTTGCGAATGACCTTTGACGATATCGTCGACAATCCGTCGCTTCCATTTCCTAGATCTCAAAGGATCTACTTGCTGTCGGGAGGTCTGTGTAATTGCTACGTAGCACTTATTGGTCAGTTTAATCATTTTTCGCTGCATTCTTCGCCTGGAAGAATAACAAATGTCGATTGCGGAAAATGTAGGTTGGAAGGTGTGGTGTGATCGTCTGATGTGGCACACGTTTATCAACTATATCGAAGTCTTTTCCCAGTTTCTGTAGCCTATTGCAAAAAGAAAGAGGAATTGTATCATGTCAAGAATCGAGGACATCACCCTCAAAAAAAAAAACGTAATCGCTTGACCTGATGGGCCTCACCAGCGCGAAATTTGCCCCGAAAAATAGCGCAGTTTCACTGAGCCATTGATGACGTCGTATTTCAGCTTTTTTGTCTGTCAAAGGCTCTAATCGTGGATTGTAAATTCCGCTTATGGCCGGTTGCATGTCAGTGTAAGAGCTGCGTAACTTGCAGATGCCAATGACGTCTCCATTTATTCCTGTCGCGAATCAGAGTGGTCCAGTGGTTGGCAACTGCTCGGAGGAAACGAGGCGCAGCCTTCCTTCCGTTCAGAAGTTTTGTGAAGAAGCTTGACCATGTCTAGAGCCGTCCTGGTGTTCGTGTCGTCCGAAGGATTCAGTCTGCAGCTGGGCTGTTCCAGCGTTCATCACGATATCGCATAAGGTGTCGGGCCCACCTGAACTTCGATTTATCGGCGTAAGCGACGGCATCCTTGATCTTCGTCAGTGAACGATGCTCGGAACTTCGGATTTCCTTCTGTACTCGTTGAGGAGTATTGTCTTTCCCATAGCGCGTTAAGCGACGCTGACAGCATGCTCATCCTGCTTTCGACATCCTGTAGAGTCGAAGTCTCCGAGAACTATGACAAAGAAGGAAAGTTCGCTGTCGGAAGGCGTGCGCGTAGCCGTCGCGTCTTTGTCTTCTTCATCACTCTCTCGATTTCCTTATATGCTGCCCACGCGGTGCGTTCCCTTCTGCTCAGCTTCGGAGCCAGGTCATTCATCATGTTGACTCCTTGGATACACGTCGTTAGAGCATTCGGAGAAATTCGTTCTGTTCAGCGTAAAAATGGCATCAGGTACTGATCCGTCTTCATGAATATCTGTTTCGCTGAGTTTGGTCGTAACCCGATCCTTCCACAAGCATAGTCGAATTCGGCCAGCATTTGTTCCAGCTGCTCGATGTTGGGTGTTATGAGCACGATGTCATCTGCAAAGCGGAGGTGATTTAATAGCGGTCATCGACCTTCAATCCCAGGTCTTTCCACTGCGAATGACGGGTGGTGTTTTCGATAGCGGAGTGAAAAGATTGGGCGAGATGGTTTCGCACTGCCGAACCCCTCTCTTCCGTCGACATTGACTTCCTTGTAGATCTGCGAAATGCAGGTCGTGAGTTGTTATAGAGTTTACGGAGCATCCTTGTGTATTGAGTAGGAACACCCTGGTTGCTCACTGCTTCAATTAACTCCTGATACTTCAATGAGTCTTTGAGAAACCGACACGCATGCTTGCTCGCATGACTGTACTTCATATGGTGTTCTGCCATTATATTGAGGATGCTCATTTGAAAATATTATGGATCACAGATAGTAGGCCTACGATTCTCCTTCACTAAGGGTTCTCTCTAACTGAATAATCCCAGCCGGTCAGCGTCGAGTCTACGTAGGGCGTCCCCAGATGGCGGATAGGGGAGTAGATCGGCGACTAAAGCTCGCCAGTACTTGCCCAGAGGCGCGGGTGGATTTTGGGGTGGACTCCTTCACTCTGCAGTGCTGGCTGATATACCCTCTGTTTCTCGCAGGCGTATCCACCATATATGTAGAGGGTCTGCAAGTGCAGTTGGTATCCTGCCTATAAGCTAAAAGCTTGCATTCGAGTGATTGGAAAGTATCAAAGAGGCGATTCGGGGCCGCCTCCAAAAACAAAGTCCCTTGTCCACTTCGGGACCGCCCGGCTAGCACCCGTAGTCAACCTAGCCCCCACGTCAGAGCCTGGCAAGCTACACGTTATGTGTCCATATGCCAAAAACAGTGGGCCTCATTCCCCTGAATCTGAGGCAGTCGCCAGTACGGCAGCGTTGGGTGGGACCGCTCAGAAGAGGCTGCTAAAATCGCAGTGCAAATGGGCTGCCCAAAAGGAAAAGAAATAATATGGCGGTCTGTATTTTCGACGCACGGACGCTCCCGTCGAAATCGTGTATAGAAGACCTGGTGATACAAGCTAGGAAGATCAAGTACGACGTCATCGGATTGGACGAGACGAGAAGGCGTCGCCCGCCACACGCTGTATTTGGGACTGGAGAAGACTGTTCTTTGGAACATGCGACGGCAGAGGCGTCGACGGCGTAGGTGTTCTCGTCAACACGCACTTGGCCATGAACATCGATTCGTACGAAAGCTTGACAACGCAAATCGACGTTCCCGATTAAGAAGATGTGGGTTAACGCCAGCTGTAACAACCTTCATCATCTGCGCACAAGCATTGAGCTACGAAGAAGAAGAGCAGGAAGCATTCTGAATGGATCTTAGAGGCTCTACAGTGAAGACCATACTTCTTCAAGGTCATCATCGGTAATTTCAACGCCAAGATCGGCCCCAAAGAACGTCTGAAGAGATGCCCATCGGGACTCACGGAATGGAATGGAAAGAGCAGGGCGGAAGGCTGCTCGAGTTTATCATGTCGACCCACACCATCCATGGTAACTCACAGTTCCAGAAGCAGTCTCACTTGTGGTGGACATGGGAGTCACCTGGTGGACAGTTCCATCATGGAATAGACCACACCATCTTTGATCGGAGATTTTCCCTGACTGAAGTCGCTGTTTTCCAAAGTTCTCTACAGGATTGGACCGTCGTCTCCTCCGCGCTAGATTTTGTTTTTCGGTCAGTGGAGAAATAGCTATCAAGTTCAGGAAACAAAGCCCCACAATCTCCATTAACTGGGACCGCTTCGCTTCCCTTGCGAGTGAATGGAAAGATTCCGTTATCGGCAACATCGATGAAGAATACAACCGGCTCGTCGAACATCTTCACGATAGCGCTAGAAAAGCAAAGGGTCTACAAGTAGCCAAAAGACGACTCCTTCGAGGAGTGATACGCCAGCGATGGACGACTTCGCTGGTACGCCAGCGTGGAATGGCGTGAGCTGCAGGCAATCGTCAACAAACGCCCGAACATGCGAAGCTAAGCAAAAAAGCGATAAAGCAGGATCTAAAAGAGAGTAGAACAGCAGTTACTGACGAAGCCGCTGAGGCCGGAAAGAGCATTCGCAAAGCCTGATGGAGCTTCGTCAAGACCACGATGAATTCCCTTCGTTGTCCTGACGGAACAGTTACTGCATCTCGAAGGGCAGTAGGGAAGGTCACAACGACTTCTAACTCAGATCTCTTCGACAGCGACGTCTACCTGCCTGCCCACCATCTTAGGCAAGATGAATTTGTCGCTCCTTCGACTCTTCCTTCCGAAATTCAACAAGCCATCTCGTCGACCAGAAACTGTACGGCGCTCTGCTCCGATGGGATCAAACCAGAACATCTAAAGATCACCAGTGATCGTTAGAACTCTGGCTAGGCTCTTCCCGCGGTACCTGTCGGAATGCAAAGTGCCCACGTCATGGAAAACTAGTAAGACTGTATGGCTGTACAAGAAGGGAGATAGCGACGGTATTAGCAACTGTCGCCCTATCTGCCTGCTGTCTGTTGTCTACAAGCTTTTCACACGCGTCACTTTGAATAGGATTGGCAGAATATGGGATCAAGGACAGTCATGCGAGCAAGTACGGTTTCGGAGAAGGTTCAGTGCAATCGATCGAATCCACACTCTTACAAGACTCATTGAGATATCGCTAGGGTACAAAATGCCGTTATGTCCTACGTTCATCGATTTGAAGAAAGCCTTTGACACCGTCGAGACAGAAGCGGTAATCGAAGCCCTGGGCAATCAGGGTGTTCCTACTCAATATATAAGGATGCTTTGTGAGCTCTACGACAACTTCACGACCAGGATTTCACCATTCTACAAGGAAGTTCAACGTGAAAAGAGGTGTGCGGCAGGGCGATACCATTTCGCCCAAACTTTTCAGTGCCGCTCTCGAGAATATCATGCGTCATTTTAAATGGGAAGATGTGAATGTGAAGGTCGACGACCGCTACCACATCATCTCCGCTTTGCAGGTGACATCGTGCTCATAACACCGAACATCGAGCAGGCGCAACTAATGCTGGCCGAGTTTGACAATGCTTGTGGAAAGATCGGTATGAGACTAAACTTAACGATGATTATGTTCATAAAAAACGGGATGGTTCCTAATGCTCCTTTCACGCTGAACTGAATGAATGTCTCTGATGCTATAGCTACGTGTCACTAGGTCGGGAATTCAACATGATGAGCGACCTAGCTCCGGAGCTCAACAGGAGGAAATGGCCGCATGGGGAGCGCTCAAGAATATCGAGGGAGTAGTGAAAAAGACAAAAGACATCCGGCTCCGCGCACAACTTTTCGACACTGCTGTCCTTCCTGCTTTGACGTACGGCTCGGAAACTTGGACTCTACGAACGCAGCATGAGCATGTTGTCAGCGTTGCTCAACGCGCTTTGGGAACGAATTTTCCTATACACGCAAGTGCTGAAGTAAATTCGGAGTTCTGAGCGGCGTCATTGAACGAAGACCAGGGATGCCGTGATTACGCCATGAAATACATGATCAGGGGGCCCGGACACGTTATTCGATATGTGATGACTGTTGGACCAGGGCGGTTACTGACTGGATCCCTCCGGACATCAAACGAACCCTAGGACGGCCGCCAACGCGCTGGTCAGAATTCTTCATGAAAGCTCCGAGCGAGAGGAATGCCGAGCCTAGTGTCCCTGAAGCGAGGACGATTCACTGGATCACTCTGGCTCGTGACAGGGACGATTAGAGTCGTTACTGGCGCCAGCTCGAGGAAATCGATGATCAACAGGACGACAGGTGAGAAAGTCGGCAAATTGGCGGCAGGTCTACTATCGTCGGTATCTCCCTCCCTACACAGCAACTCTTGCTAGTTTTACACGACACTTTGCATTATGACGGGTACCGCGTGAAGGGCGTAGCCATATTTCTCACAACAACTGGTGGAAGGCTCTTCAGATTTTCTGGTTTAATCCTATCGGGACCACCCGCTGGCCTACCACCTCAACGCGGTGGAGTGTGAACGTGGGGCGTGTGGGCGTGTCCGCGTTACCACTCTTGTTTGGAAAAAAAACCGGGTTCTGTAGTTTTTTTACTATTTCATCATTTGCTCCAATGCAAAGTTCCGGTAATTTCCAGTTATGCGAGGCTTTATATTGACCGCTTGCCGCTTCGCGTTCGAAGCTGTGGTTAGGTAGTTGTCGATGAACTGGAGGGATGGCGGCCCCCTTGCTTGAGTCCCCCTTATCCGTTCGCCCGAGGTCGCGGTTGAATTCGTTCTTCACGCGTTAAGTTGCACACGGCAAGCCCCGGTACATTACGTCTAAATCACTGCGTTCTGGACTAAGGACAAGGACTTGCTCGGGGAATTATCTTCCTACCAAAAGGGAGGCAACCTGTTGCCCTGCCACATGCTTTCGTCTTTAACATCAGATGTCGGCTTGTATGGTCCGAAAGCTCTCGCCAGCATTTTTCTCCTGTTCGATGGTAACTTTGCTTGGAGCTTTCATTGTCCATTCAATTATATTTATAAAAAATATATATGTATATAAATCATCGGCACGTCCGCATGTCCACACGGCTAAGAGTAGGCCCCCACGTGCTAGAGCCTGGCAAGTTACACGTGGATTCCATGCCAAAAACAGTAACAGAAATGGGCCTCATTCCCCTGAACCTGAGGGAGCCCCCAATACGGCGGCGTTGGGTAGGACCGCTCGGGAGAGGCTGCTAAAATCTCAGGGCCAAAACAGGCTGCCCAAAAGGAGAAGGACTAAGATGGCNCAAAACTCTGGCTAGGCTCTTCACACGGTACCTGTCGGAATGCAAAGTGCCCACGTCGTGGAAAACTAGCAAGACTGTGTTGCTGTACAAGAAGGGAGATCCAGACGATATTGGCAATTATCGCCTAATCTGCTTGCTGTCCGTAATCTACAAGCTTTTCACTCGTGTCATCCTAAACAGGATTGGCAGAATATTGGATGAAGGACAGCCATGCGAGCAAGCAGGGTTTCGGAGAGGGTTCAGTACAATCGATCATATCCACACCCTAACAAGGCTCATTGAAGTATCGCGAGGATACAAAATGCCGCTATGTCTTACGTTTATCGACTTGAAGAAAGCCTTTGACACCGTTGAGACAGAAGCGGTAATTGAAGCCTTGGGCAACCAGGGTGTTCCTACTCAATATATAAGGATGCTTCGTGAGCTCTACGACAGCTTCACGACCAGGATTTCACCATTCTATAAGGAAGTCATTGTCAACGTGAAGAGAGGTGTTCGGCAAGGCGATACTATTTCGCCCAAACTTTTCAGTGCCGCCCTCGAGAACATCATGCGTCATTTGGAATGGGAAGATTTGGGAGTGAAGGTCGACGGCCGCTTCCTACATCACCTTCGCTTTGCAGACGACATCGTGCTTATAACATCGAACATCGAGCAGGCGAAACGAATGCTGGCCGAGTTTGATAGTGCTTGTGGAACGATCGGCTTGAGGCTGAACCTAACGAAGACGATGTTCATGAGAAACGAATTGGTACCTGATGCTCCTTTCATGTTAAACGGAACGAATATCTCCGGATGCTCCAGCTATGTGTATCTAGGTCGGGAAGTCAACATGATAAACGACCTAGCTCCAGAGCTGTGCAGAAGGAAACGCGCCGCGTGGGGAGCATTTAAGAATATCGAGGGAGTAGTGAAGAAGACAAAAATATCCGGCTCCGCGCTCACCTTTTCGACACTGCTGTCCTTCCTGCTTTGACGTACGCCTCGGAGACCTGGACTCTACGAAAGCAGGATGAGCCTGCTGTAAGCGTTATTCAACGCGCTTTGGAAAGGACGATGCTCAGAATTTCCCTATACACGCAAGTGCAGAAGGGAATCCGGAGTTCCGAGCTCCGTCGCCGAACGAAGATCAGGGATGCCGTTGATTACGCCAAGAAATCGAAGATCAGGTGGGCCGGACACGTTATGCGATATGGTGATGACCGTTGGACCAGGGCGGTTACTGACTGGATCCCTTGGGGCATCAAACGAACTCCAGGAAGGCCGCCAACGAGATGGTCAGACTTCTTCACGAAAGCTCTGAATGAAAGGAATGTTGAACCTCGTGTCCCTGAAGCGAGAACAATTCACTGGACCACTCTGGCTCGTGACAGGGACGAATGGAGACGTTACTGGCGCCCGCTCGAGGAAATCGACGATCAACGGGAGTACAGGTGATACAGGTGAATCCTATCGGGACCGAGCGCCGTACAATTCTTCATCGACGCGAATGCATGTCGACTTTTGGAGGGGAGAACTAAAGGGACGACATATTCTATTATATTTGCCTAAATGGTAGACTGACAGACAGACGTAGCTGTCGAGGAGAACCGTGTAGAACTCGTGGATGACATTCCTCATTACCCTTCGAGATGCAGTAACAGTTCCGCAAGGACGACGAAGGGAAGTCATCGTGGTCTTGAATTGGCGAAGCTTGCGAATGAGCTTTCCAGCCTCGGCGGCTTAGTCCAAAACTGCTGTTCTACTCTCTCTCTCAGATCTTCCATTATCGCTTCTCTGCACAGCTTTGACGCTTCAAATTGCGAAGTCTATTGACAATTGCCTGTAGCTCGCTCCATTCCATTGCGGCGTATCAGCTCCAGAGTTCCCGAAGAGAGACGTCTTCTAACTACTTAAAGGCGTCCTGCTTCCGGTGAACGTGGTGAAGATGTTCAACGAGCTGGTTATATTCCTCATCGATGTTGTCGATAACGAATCTTCCCATTCACTCGCAAGGGAAAAGCGATGACGGTCTTAGATCTTCGTTTCCTGCACTTCGCAGCTGTCTCTCATACTAAAAAATATAATCTAACGCTGAAGAGACGACGATCCGGTCTTGTGTAGAAGTTTGAACAGCGACGTCAGCTATACAAAAATTTCGATTAAAAATGATGTGATCTATTCAATTGTGGAACAGTTGCCATGTAATCCCATGTTTATGGCTAATGATAGGGAAGAAGAGCAAGAAGAAGGACAAGAAGAAGAACAAGAAGAACAAGAAGCGCAAGAAGTACAAGAAGGCAAGAGATCAAGAAGAACAAAAAGAAGAGGATGATGATGAAGAAAAAGAAGAAGAAGAACAACAACAACAAGATGAACAAGAAAAAGAAGAACAAGAAGACACACACCGACACACCGTTACCGTGTTGAACACCTAAGACCCTTTTTTTTGAAAGAGGAGCGACAAATCAGCTGAGCATTTCTACTTCATCACGAGAAGGAAAAGAATTCGGCTCAAGCAGGGCAATCCGTCTAAATCTCGTCAACTAGGCTAATTTCTTAAATGAAATTCTATTGTGGAATAAACATAGCCTTCCTCAATTAAGCACCTCCGAACCCTGTATACACACAAGCGATGGTCATATGAACAGTGGTATTCGTTAGCTCCGCCCTCTCTGTGGCCTTGATTGTATGGCGACGACGGGCGGAGTGGTGCGGAGGGCGGTCCTCGGTCATCCTCACTCTCCCGTGCTCTCTCACACGCCCTCTATTCTCCTCTACCTATTACGCGAACCCCCAGCCGACAATACAGGAGTCGCGTCTTTGTTGGTCAGGTTCTGATGCTGTCTGGGCGGCGATTGACGCCACTTATTCGACCTCATCTGCTGGTTTTCTCATGTCCTCTTAGCTTCTTTCGTTTTCCAAAGAGCATTACAAATACCCACTAAGACCCCATGAGAGACGTTATTATTTGGCAACTCTTCCTGATCGTTGGATCTATAATTTTCTGACACCTGTCATCTGCGATCCACTCAACATTACCCTATCAGACCATTGTGGTCCTTATCAAAATGTATTCCTTTCAGAAGAACTTAAACCAGATTCGACGTGTTCTAATTGGCTTTTTTCATACCAGTGTCGGAGTACTGCCATTACAGTACAGTAGGGATCACAATTTGAATCATCCATCTCACTTCATATTACTCACTTCATTCCGCAGTGCTCACTTTACTCCATTAGCCTACCCACAAAGTGACTGCTTTTTATATAAGAAGAATAAGTTTTCCATATCACTACCCTTATCATAATCACAAAGTAACTCGGACGGACAGACCGACATACCGACATACCGACATACCGACATACAGACAAACCGACATACCGACATACCGACAAACCGACAAACCAAGTTACTGCTTTATAAATTTTTTCATATTCATTATTCGTTCGTTCTGCTCATACTGCGCATGAATTCTCGTGGAAAAACCATGGAAAGGGAAAATGTTGAGATTCTTTTCCAAGATTCGGACTATTTACTCCGTTGTGCCCTCGTTCATGTAAATGTTATTCTCTAGCATTAATTTTTGAAGTAGTGCGAATGAATGTTATAGCTAATCAGTAAAACTGCATGTAGCTTCCGCACACACCTCATCAAACGTTCGTGCATTTTTCAAGAAAGACTCAGCTGTAATAGTACTCTACTGTTAGTATAAAAAGCGCCAGTCGGGTTCATTTGATGACTTATGATTCATTCACGGTTCTGTGATCCTAAAGTGAAAGTACTCCATGTGGGTCTTACTTTTTAGAAGTTATAAGGCCAGCCTCGATCCCTTCTCCAGTATTTTTACGTCTCATCCTCGGATGAGATTTCTATATATATTCTTTCTTTTTGTCAAGGAAACACCATCGTTAAGGGTGGGGCAGGTAGTTGCAAGTGACGCACTATGACACACGATTGATTACGGGTACGAATCCCGGAATGAATGAAAAGCTTTATCCTTTCTCTTTCTAGACTCCTTGCTTTTTCTTTCTTTTCACATCAACTTTGTTTTTTAGCACTGCCCAGCACAGTGCATGTACCTCTCGTATCTGCAAGTCAAACGAAATCCTCAATCCGAAACGAACCCTGTGTGATGCTCACATGACGGCATTCGGCTTTGTTAGTAGTGTTCCACTGCTGTGTGAGCATTTTTGATAGTCCGAGACATTTTTTAATCTACTTTTCTTCCAATCAATTTTGGAATGTGTGTACACCTCACTATATGTGTATATAACATATTACATGCTCTCTATATCTACACTGGAACGGATTGGATTAAACCATTTTCAGCTTCTTGGAATATTATTCTGTACTGCATTCCACCTGGGCGATTTTTAGTGGTTGGTTGCACTGAAAAAGTAAATCGTAACACCATCACATTTAAGGTGGCGACATTTTAGCTTTGAAAGGGAATTTGCGAGAAAGGTAAGAAACGCGGTTGGAGATGTTATTTGCAGGTGTAAACATCAAGCAACCGGAGTTTCCCACTTATTGGTCAAGTAAATTATTATATCGAAATTCTTAAAGTCTTCAGGCATTGACCAATCCCTTCTGAGGAAGTGCCCCCCACCTCCAGCTTCCATTCGGAATTGTAATAGTAATGAATAGAGGCTATGAATGCGTATGTGGTCAATGAGTTGCGGTGGCTAGCCGATTCACAAGTCAATGTTTTATTTCTCCCAGACTAGTCTAGAACCAGTCAATCGACCCTGGAGGGATGGAAGGCCTGGTTGACCTGGGCGCATATTGATCCGGGATGTGAACCTGTGACCATGAGTGTGTGATAGGCTCTGCTCTCTTGTCCCTGACCAGCATGTCGCGCTCGTTGCACTCAATCGCGCGCTGTGAAATGAAATGTTTGAATTCGAATTCAAAATCATTCAAATTCTTCAAGTTTCGAGTTGACATGGATGTTTTTGTTTCATTCCTCCCATTTTTGGCTATATGCCACTGCGCTGCTCTTAGTCATTCCCTTTTCGCTTCTCGTTACGTTGCATTGACAGAGCCTATTTTCTTTTCTTTTCTTTTCTTTGTTCCGTTTGCATTTCTTAATTGTTTCAATTTTTTTCTTCTTTCCCCCTTCTCTTGCAAGCTGAGTTAGGCTTCTCGGTCCGCTGCTTCGTTCAGTTTACACTTTCCCTCCCCACACTGCTTCAATACGGGCATTCGGCTCTTACAGTAATCCGAAACGTGTTATTACGCAAAATTTCACCCGTCACATATACGACGCGTGGAAAAGGGCCTTTGGGCAAGGACACGGGGTTATGAGGTGGGCAAGCCAGGGGGTTACTGTAAGAGCCGAGCGCCCGTACTGAATTTTCCTTCCTGTAATGCTCCGTGCTGAATCTGCGCCCAGCCTTCTGTTCGTTTACTGTCTTATGCCGGTGTCGGCAAGTCGGTTCCACGAGGGAGGTTGGCATACCCGTGACTTTGTCCAGTGACTCCTTTTTAGATGAGGCACCATGGCCAACAGGTGCGGGTACTGGCTATCTGAATTCTTCTACTTCAAGGCTGTCAGTTCAGCTATTGTAGCGTGTGTGGCCCCCTTTTCGTGGAAGAGTTCTTTTCCACCTCTCCCTTACCACAGATGCGGTATTTCAGCGGATTGTTATTGCTGGCTCAACTCAGCTCGTTTTATATTGGTCTTGGTTGGACTCTTCTGTAGTTGTATAGCTGTCCTCAGTTCCCTCTATTGGCGTACTCAGTTGAGTGTATAAATAAATAAAAATATATGGCAGTCGCCGCGGAACAACTGCCGCTGGCCGTGGGACTTTGGGGAAAAGTTCCGCCACCCTGCGTGATAATGCGCCGTATACCCTTCACCACCTCCTCTCTGTTGCTATTACTTTTGTCGTTTCTGTTCTTTTTTATGGTATCTTACTTATGTCTGTCGTGGTGGTATCAGTTTTCCTAGGCTTATCTTGACACTCTAAGCCAAAAAACCGATTTAATCGACAAAAAAATTCCAGCTGACCAGGTTACAGCGTTATTTATTGATTACGGAGGAAGTTTTTCTAGATTCTTTTAATTCTAGATTCACTTACTCTTCTCTATTTCTTTTTCGTTTCTTTCAATTTTTAGGATTTGCAAGATGATAACTTTCGATTTTTTCTGTTATATTTGTCAATTAAACTGGTCTAATTCGGTCACTTCATACGTTTCCTCTACCTCAATTATTTACTTTTCGGAGGCGACTTCCTCATGTCTCCAGCTTTTTAGTTGCTTGAATTCAGAGGTCTTTCCTTTTCGTAGCAACGTGATTCACATAAGTTCCTATTAGTTTTCCATATCGCCTACTCAAGCATTACTGATAACAACAGTAGCCCTGATGATCGACCGCCGACATTGAAGTCCACCAATTGTCGGTAGTACCGAATCCAATCGCAGCACTTTATCCTACCACATAATGATCGCTCTTTTCCTTTCGTCTACATATATTTCCACTGAGCGCACTCATAGCAACTGCGTATTTGCATATACCCTTCGTTAAAACGCACTACTCCGCATCAAGATAGTACGCAGGGGGTTTCTACGGACCGGTTTGTCTCATAAAGGAAAGTGGTCCTGTAACGATTCCTTGCAAACGGTCCTGACGCAGTGTGTTTCTACGGGGAGGCGGTCGTTAGGCGCGATCCCTCCCATCGCGCCGCCCATTCTACACGGTTTGCGAGCCTGACAACTCGTCCAGGTGATGGCGCAATCCATTGTTCATCCAGCCCAATCCATGAGCTGCTACTATTAGACGCCTCGTTGTCTCTTGTATTCTACCTATTGGCGTGGCGACATCAATCAGGGTTCTATCAGCTGAATGGGCAGTGGGTTGCTCGATCAAGTGGACGAGTTTGACAGTTCGCAAACCGCGTCAAATGGGCGGCGCGTTGGGAAGGATCACGCCAAACGATGTGCATCCGTTTCAACGCAGATATATGCGCCGAAAGACAGGTACTATGAATGCGCCCACGATGTTCTCCGTAGTAACAGTCTGGAACAATTAACTTTCAGAAGCGTTCCTCGACTGCCATGCAGTTGTGCCGCTGATATTGTAATAATGAGCCTTCGAACGATCACTTTTGCTAGAGTTATTCAATCGTTATTATTGCTACACTATACTTGCCTGGCACAGCTTGTCCGAGGCCGGCCGCCATCGTTTCGCGATGAGGACTATCCAGCATCGATTCTTCTGAACGAAGGGCAGCCGCTAATCCTAAACTGCCGATCTGATCGCTCCGAACGAGTTCAGTGGCTGAAGGATGGATTTCCAGAAAGAGTTCTTTCTACCGTGCTACAGATCGATACTACATCACGGAATGATTCCGGTGTGTACAGGTGTGTGGCGTCGAATTCCGTCGCCTCTGTGCTGTCGCCGCCGACCAAGGTCACTGTGCAGTGTAAGTACGAATTACTAATTACTGTGGTAACAATAGTTTCGCAAAAAATACTAAATTTTGACATTCTTACCAGAATTTATTTTCCTTTCGGTAGCTAGCTTTATGTTGCTTTTGCTTCCCGATTCATTTTTCAGCCATTTTCGTTTCTGCGTTCATGCTCATCGACTTAGTAAGTTGAAAGCATATCCATCCCAGTTCACCTTTCCAAGCTCTCCCTAGTCGACGTAATGTTTACGAATGATTTGCCTATCGAGTTCGGGTTTCAAGTTGAAGGAAGGAGAATTGGAATTGGTAGAGGTCATGCAGTGAGCTTTATGCATTGAGAAACTGCGCAGCAAACGCTGGTGATTTTCCGAGATTCCGGAGGAGAACGTACAGCAAAAAACAATGAACTTTAAGCATTGTAAGCTCCATGAAAAGTCATATCACTTTCGATAAAAGAGTCTCTTCGAGAGTGGTAAATGTTCTAAACTATTTTACCTATACTCCACTTTAACTCCCATTACCTAGTACTGTTATCTGACCAAGCTCGGAAAACATCTTCATTATAACATTTCTTTCCCATGAATCATTCCCATGGTCGAAGGTTTCTCGAATAACTTCAATGTGGTTTTGTTGACATGTTTTGATAAAATAGAATCGTTCGGTTTGAAGAAAGTCAGTCAAGTAAACGAGAATGAAAAAAGTTCATCAAGGATAAAGCTAATTTTACGGGAGGTTTTCAGATTTCGATGGATTTGAAAGTTCTGGTTTGTCCGAGCAGGTGGTTTATGCTGTAGTAGGAGGGCACTTCGTAATCAAAAGGCCTTCACTTATTGCCAGTAGCGAATCATTGCGAGATATTGCTTACTGGTGGTACAACGGTGACACTCAGGTTAGTAGCAACCAGCGATTGTTGATTGTGGTACTTTTTTCAATACGTTTTTTGTTGTCCTTTCATCACAGCTGACGATCAATCATAGTAGCCGATCGCTTGCGCCTGTTGCTGCTGTCCCATTGACCTCGCTCGTATTGACTGAATTATTCGAATTCTGTGTTCACGCGCTCGCGAGCAATCCCAACAAGTGGGGTTGAGCACTGGGGAAGAAATCTGGTTGAAGCCAACCTAACACAGAGGGAATTGCTAGACATACATACAGATCCAGTGTATGCTTATTTAGGGCTCAATATATACAACTGCCATTGGATAGTGAGTCTTTCCGCATTGGTACAAGGTAATCTCGAAGGCGGCGCCAAAACTGATTTAAACTTTTGTGAAGCAGCTTGAAAAGGTACTTCTGATGATTATTCAGGAGATGCCGTCTCATGTAGAAAAAAAGCAAGTTTCAGCATTTTTGTATCGGTTTTTTCAAATGCGCGGCAAGCCAGCCACTGCTACGAACCATCTGTCATTACCATTTAGACGTACCGCAAAACAAGTTCCTTAAGATTATCGCATTTTGCGGTTATAAGATTTAGCAACAATGGTATAAGCGAGCTTTATGCCATTACTGCTGAAGTTTGGTGATGGAATTGTTTGTTCACCCTCGGCAAACGCAGGCCGGCTATGTATTATGTTGATGATAGCCGTCCACCCTTGTGCAAACAGTAGAGACGAGAGAAGACGCTCTGGACTCTTCACCTATCTTGTCCTGCACCATTTCCCAAAAGCAGGCATTTATACACCTTGCACTAGAAACATTGTATTAGTGACATAGCTGAGGGGCACATATTAGAATATGGGCGGATCTTGTAAGTTGATTGGGGCGATGACTGTTTTTTCAGGTCTACTCGAATGGTTCATACTACGTAACTTCCAGAGGAGACCTGGTTGTAGTGGATGCGAGTTGGTCATCATTTGGAAATTACAAGGTCAGTGAATCACAGCATGGTAGCATCATTTAGGAGCTTGTCTCTGAGTAATGTCTTTTGGATTTTGTCTGTAAATGATTCATTATCAAGATTCTTAAAAACAAATACATATCTATTGCAAGTTCAAGTTCTGGGAAGCTCACTAGAAAATTTAAACGAGAAGTAAACAATTGTAAAGTTCTTAAAATGTTTATTGGTAAGTAATTCAAATTTCATGTTAAAGGCCTATCTGAATTGCGAGGCGATCTAAGCGAGCTATTGGAGCTGGATATTTGATTGATGGAATTCTGCTCTTTTATACACTTAGCCATTTCTGACTCCCTTTCTGTCCGCTACGGTCTCTGTTTTCCTTGAATTTTAACATCTATCTAGGTGATAGCCTCCATCGATGGACTTGGTGAGGCAGTTTCTGATATTTTCACGGTTATTCAGCAAGAAAGTGCTATGTGAGTTCATTATTGAAGAGCTCATTTTAGTCCACATTATTTTCTGTATTTTTTTATTCAGGGAACCTCTGGGAACCTTATTTATCGTTTATCTTTCCGAGGACAAAACAGTCTACTTCTCTGAGTCTTCGCAAAATCCTTTGGAGTCATTCGATTGCGTAGCATCCATAAAGTGCGTTTCTGGGCGTTTGAAGAGTACTATTACGCTTTTTTCATTATTTCCTGATCAGGGCAGAGTAGGTATTTTCAAGTATTTGTAATTGGGAAGTGATCACTAAGCGTCCTTATTCATCTTCTGCTATAATCCCGAGTGTTGACAAACATTACTACTTCGCACTGTTCCTGGGATGATTTGAGGCGTTTTGTGCGAGTTATCCCGTTTTTGTTTTCTATAGATGTATATTTGTAGTGTCATAGTAGGACCTCAAGGCCTGAAAAACCTCAAAAGTTTCATACTTTCTATTTTCCCCATATTTGCAACATTGCACGAAAATCTTCCTTGAAAGCGAACGATTATCTTACCAGGGAGGGGTAGTCTACTTATCTTGGAGCTTTGAATTCAGTCCCAGATAAATCGATAGAGTTCTGAATGCTGTTTACGAAAATGGAAATTAAAACTGCAAAATGGTTCTCCTTAAAAAGTTATGGGGGCCCGAATTTTGCTCGACAGTAGTATCAATTGGAAATGCGAACTCGTCGCTTATATACCAAACGCCGGGTCCGGGAACTTCTCCCCTAACACGGCGTCGCACACGCCGCACCCGCCGCCTATCGCAGGATTGCGATGGAAGATTGGAGCGCGCAATTCGTGA
>UZAF01016792.1:27278-64558 GCA_900617895.1 Haemonchus placei
ATTGATACTACTGTCGAGCAAAATTGGGGCCCCCATAACTTTTTAAGGAGAATCATTTTGCAGTTTTAATTTCCATTTTCGTAAACAGCATTCAAAACTCTATCGAATTATCTGGGTCTGAATTCAAAGTTCCAAGATAAGAAGACTACCCCTCCCTGGTTAGTTGAAGAAGGAGTTCACTACTCTCCTAGTTACTGCACAAATCCATGATTTTTGGATCATGACGTCTCTAAGTCATGGTGAATCTAGGGACGGATCTCGAACCCGATGGTTCCTGAATGGCGCAGTGATTTCTGGAGCAGAGGCAGGAGTCGAACTTTCTCAGAACAACCGTCACCTAACATTAATGGTACCAGATGCCCTGGATAATGTTAGTTTCTTCATTGGGGCAAATTAATGCACTTGTTTCGTTAGAATCATTGAAATGTTTCAGGAATGCAAGAGTAGTTTTTGTCGTTCTTTATTTCAGATGGTTTTACTTTTTTGTAGGATCGTAACGAACACGAGTTGGAATGCAAAGTAGATGCAGCATCAGGAGTGCTATTTGATCAGAAGTCCTTGAAGATCAGGATCGTAGGTGAGACATTTTGATACTATCTTTAATGTGTATTTGCCAACAACTGCATCGTTTCAGAAGAACCGATTCTGAAGCCTTCCCAAGCAGAGAAGCTGTCTCCGTTAGGCTCTCGTCTGGCAATTCCTTGCTCGCCAAGGAAACTTAGTGTTGTTCCATTGAGAATACAGTGGTACTTTAACGGGAGTGAGGTACTTCTTCTTTGTTTTACTCGTTCTTTTTTCGTGATTATCAAGTCGATGTGTTTGTATTTTGACGGTTGTAAAATATTGTTTCGTCAGCTCCGAGATTGTGTGTTCCAGTCAGAAAGGTATAACACTTGTCTTGACTCGACGTTTTGTTAACTGCTGTTATTTCCCCGCATACGCGATGCGAAAGTCTCAAAGGTTGGCGAGTCATAGACAAGACTTCGGTTTCGAAAGGGATTCGCCAACCTTGTGTGACAAGAAAGTATATATATACATATATATGTATTTATATATGTATATATACAGTACCGTTCAAAAAGAAATCACCTTGACCTTTTCTGCCATAACTCATCTCCAACTCAATCTTTTTAACTGATTTTTTGACAGCACTCTTTTCAAATATTACTGACTCTCTTGCAACGCAGAATTGGCGGTAGCTCACCTCCGGCCAAGTAGGTGAATTTATTTTTCGAAAAAATTGCGAAGGGGCCATGTTCTTCGGGTAGGGTTTCATTGTGTTTTTCGAGTCTAAAAATATTGGTGATTTTCCTATTCTGCTAGCTAATCGCTCTCAGTGAAGAGACAAAACTCTGGCTCTCGATTTCTGACCATGGAGCAGCTCTCCGCCATTGCCACGGGCAGTAAGCAGGAATTGACCCATGCTCAACATCCAAGGCTGTTTGTGTACCAATGTCTACGATTACGAAGGTAGCAGAGGTATTGAGTCTCTCATAGGCCCAAAAGCGAACCAGTTTGGGAAGGTTACGGATTGCCGCTCCTGAGGACGATAGGAAGATCATTTGTGCGTCGACTCAAGATTCCAGACGAGCATCTTCCGATATAATTGCCGAAATATCGACGACGGCGACGTCGCTACCTTCTGGAGGTCGCGTAATGTTCGCGTGAGCTCATTATTTTTTCACTTATTTTTCTTACCCATCTTATTTAAGCATTTTGTTGGGGGAATTTTCCTATTTTATTTTTTCTATACTTTTTTTTACAGTAAGCAAGCGCGCCCAGTGGAGCGGCTGATATCGTGTTACGCGAGACGTCAGATTAATATAGTTTATCTTTAAGGCTTCAATACAGAGTAGAGAGGTAATATGACCCGCTGTTATCTCGTAACTACATCATGATACAATAAGCGCATAAACGAGGATGGGCAAGAAACTGTTATACAAAACCACTACTCTATAACACGGTATAGTCAGCTCTTCGTATGGAGGGCTTCGTATTAAGAGAAAGAGCATGATGATGGTATTGGATGAGAAGGTGTAGGGGGTCGACGGCGCTCGGCGTCGTTGTCGCCAGACGTTTCTCGTTGCTTCGGCTTGCAGAGTCCGCCCTGAAATACTGAGTCATACAGGGGTTTTGTAGAGCTCGTACAGTAAGCCAAAGCTGTGAGATGCGCTCACGCTTACACCTCCCCCCTTTACACCAAGTCCGTCCCGGACTTAAAAGATTGAAGAGCGGACTTACTGTGACGGGACTTTACCCGCTACATATCCCAGTCGAAGGTGTATGCTGGAACAATGGCGTTGAGCGACGCTGCCCAGTCGAGGATCCGCCGCCGGAACGGTACTGTCGTCAAAGATTCGGCGTTGCCCAGAATGAATTGTCCGTGACGGCATCGTGTGGTCGCTACATTGACGCGTCTGTAGTCGTCCAGGAAGTCGGCTGAATTAGCAGAAAAGTTGGTTCTGGTCGTTAGAAGAATAACTACCTCCTTTTCACGTCCTTGAACGGAATCCACGGTGGTCAGCTCGACGCCTAGTCGATCGAGGCGTGATTGCTCCTTGTAGGAAGATATCACGCAGATCTGATCTGGCTGGATGCCTTTCCCTAGCAACACTTCGATTAATCGAACGCAGGTGTTAGCCTCGTCCGTGTTGAAATGCGACTTACTGGCCGCCTTCGTGGATTGTCCTGCAATGTTAAGAAATATAAAGGGGACTTCCGGGGTGGGGAAGTGCATAGCCGACAGCAAGAGCTGTCGCGACTCGGGACCTGTGCCGTTGAGGAGCGTGCCATCGTAGGCCACAAGGTTAGGGAGCGCATTGAGAGCGGGGTGCGCCCTAAAGGTTGTAACTAGAGGGGACACCGGAACAGCTGCCGCTCCCACTAGAACGCTCATGACACTGCGAGCGCCAAAAATAGCCGGGTTCGAAGTTCGCTGACATTGAGCATGGGGTTCAAGTTGATGTATATCCCCTATGTAGCGCTGTTTTGCCTCCGGAATGCGGCTAGCTATGGCGGCCAAGGCGGGTTCGGGTATCTGAGACGCTTTGTCTCCTATTATTGTGCCGAACGAGCTCGACTGTCTACGGAAGAGACCATTTGACGGGTCCGTCTTATTCAACAGCGAGGCCTTCGTGAGACAAAGGATGGCCGGGCGTCGGACACGGGACATAAGCTTAACCACCTCTCTATCGATTGGGAGACAGCTCTCTGCTATCTCATATTCGTGTTGGATCTCTTCGGACATGTAGAGGAACTTAGTGGGGCCTTCCATGTACTGTTCAAGGAATTCTCGTTTTTCCTTGACCCTCTACAGAATTCCCGCTCAGCTGGATCGACCTGAATCTCGTATTGATCGCTGAGCTTCTTTCAAATCACGCTCAGCTCTATCCCCGTGTGGTAAAAGTTGCCAGACGCTGCTGTGTCAGGCACTAACGTACTTCCTCAAGATGAGCAAATCATCGAGGTAATAAGGTCTTTGTTATGGGCTAACCGGCCGTAATACTAATACTCACCTATAACTCTGAGTATCCATTACTTCGTTTCCGCGGTACCAGAACACAACCGATTACGACTTCACAATTGCACAAAATGAACCTCACTTTCTCAACTTGTTACGCTCCTCACTACAACTTGTCGGCTATCAAATCCTCACGTCGAATTTTGCTGCGCAGCCACGACGATTTTCTCTACCTCCATTTCCTTGAAATGGGCTCTGAGCTCTCCTTAGCTCCAACACTTCCATTACCTCCATTTCCCTGAAATGGGCACTGAGCTTCCCTCGGCTTTCACAACTCCACTGGTACCTTTAAACAAGTCTAGACTTTTGACCAACCGGTCTCCGCGGAACTACAGCATGAGCGATTTAGCCCTCGCTCTGTAGGCCACCTTTACAGGAGATCGCTGAGAACATCGGACAAGGATTACAGTAATATGGGATTCAAAAAAAGGAAGGCATCTGGACAGAACACTAGAAGGAAGGACGTTTGGACGAAGCGCTTGAAGAAAGGAGCGCATCTGGCTGAAGTGACAGAAGAAAGCTGCACATCTGAAGAGAGGAACGCTTTTCCAGGCTCCAGAAGAAAGACGACGTTCGAAGAAACACTAGAAGAAAGGCGCCGTCTGCCGAAGGCATCTGACGGCGGAGTGACGCTTCGATATACAGCTGGAGAAAGAGCCGGCTGCCATCAAAGAAAAAAATACTGTAGTCCTTGCTCGATCCATCTGGCGAGGCTATCGACTTTGGATTCAACATTTAAAAAGGTACTAACACGAACTGGCCAGCTTCGTGAGTCGTCACCGTAATTAAGATCCCTACTGAAACCTAACCCAACTCATCCTTTTTTCCTCCATAGCGAGGGGTGAACCACTCGCTGCTACCAGTAAGCAAGCGCGCCCAGTGGAGCGGCTGATATCGTGTTACGCGAGACGTCAGATTAATATGGTTTATCTTTAAGACATCGATACAGAGTAAAGAGGTAATATGACCCGATATTATCTTGTAACTACATCATGAAATAAACGCACAAACGAGGATGGGCAAGTAACTGTCATACAAAGACTACTAGATAGAGAAAGATAACACGGTAAGTCAGCTCTTCGTATGGAGGGCTTCGCCCTTAGAGAAAGAGCATGATGATGGGTATTGGATGAGAAGGAGTAGGGAAGTCGACGGCACTCGCTGTCGTCGTCGCCAGACGTCTCCCTTCGCTTCGGCTTGCAGACTCCGCCCTGAAATACTGAGTCATACAGGGGTTTTGTAGAGCTCGTACAGTAAGCCAAAGCTGTGAGATGCGCTCACGCTTACATTACTTCTATTTTTCCCTGCTTTATATTCTAACTAGTACTGACATGTTTTGGTTCCGAAATAAGGACTTAGAATAGTACGAATAAAGAAATGCACGCATAACACACCAGTACTAACTAGGAAGCAGAGCAAGAAAAAATAGAAGTAAAAAATTCGAATAGAAAAAGTAGAAAAAGTAAAATAGAAAAATTCTCACAACAAAATGCTGAGATAAGATGGATGAAAAAAATGGAAAAATAATGAATTCTTGCGAATATCACGCGCACGGAAGACCGGTCATATTACTCGTCGTGATAAAAAATGAAAATCACAACATAATCCGCTCTGAGCGAAGAGAAAAAGGAGCACAATTATCCCAAACAATCATCCCGTAGGATGAGTCAGCTGTCGATCGATTGATGTCGTACACTGGTGCAGTGGACTGCGGTCTGGTGCAGTGGACTGCAGTACACTGCACCTGCGTGCACTACACTGCACCTAGTATGAATGCGGCCAGTGCATAGAAAGTCCGTCGGGAGGAGGTTCGGGGTGGGTGAGATGATTATCTCGTGTAAAGAGCTGGGCATCAAACCATCTCTGCGCGCTAGCGCGGTCTCTATGCACTCTGCCGTCCGGTGTCAGAGACGCAGGACAGCACAACTCGCGCAAACACCCCTTTCACGCAATTTTTTTGCCCAAGACTCGTTCAGGACTCTATTTTACTACTTTTTACCATCTATTTTCTTACTTTTTTGTGCCCTTGTGTTTCTTTCTATACGCCATTCCTTGCGCTTTGTTCGTTATTTTTGCACTATTCTGGGCCGTATCTTTCATTATCCGTCAGAAACCGGGTGCTCAAAAATTATCGTGAGATGTGCCTTTAACTCATTGGCGGACACTCCTTTTAAGCGTGTCTGGCGCAAGGGACCGAGCGCGTTTTTCGCGGGCCCTTGCTGTGGCCCGCCGGCGGGCCGGACGGTCCAAGAGCAAACTTATTCCGGGTGAGCCTATTTAGTTCCACGTCTAATTACTTCGCACCTTCCTCGCCCATCCACTCACCCGCCTGTGGGGTGGCCTCACTTAATTGGTTGGCTGCTGACCTCTCTGCCACACAGCCATACTCAGGAGTAACAATATCGACTATGTGATTAAGAAACTTCTGAAGCATGCAAAATAAGGCAAAACAAAAAAATAAATATGCAAGACTTTAATAATGCAACACAGAAAGCTGTGGAGGCTAAAGTAATGATTGGAAAAATCATAGGATGGGGAAAAGGATTTATCACATCGTGTAAGCATTCATTCTCACGAGACGTCTGCAGGCAAACTAGTTAGCAGAGTGACCTTTCTTACTTTTTTTACACCCTATATCGCTTTCTTTGGACACCGCTAGTAGGTCACTTATAGGTGTTTAAACATGCGGATGAAAGCGTTATAAATCACCTGTGTAGTGTAATTGTCATCGCATCAGCACGTTGTCTCTTTGTAATACTCTGAGTTCGACTACAGAGCTTTCTCCGGCTTCAACTCAGGATTAGCTGCTACTGTTGCTCCTTCTTATTCCTACGGATCCCTGTATTTAGCTAGCCTACCACAATACACTGTACCACCTCTATTTCCTCTATTTCCTGTACCTCTATGCCCCCTTCCACCCCTTGCAACTTCCACTTCTGTTCCCTCGAGTGCTGTAGCTCCGAATTCCTTTTATATTTATTCTCAGCACCCGAAAGCACCGTGAGCTCTGTCAACCAAAACCCTTCGTTTTTCGAAATCCTAGGGGCAGCTACAGCTACTTCAAATCCGGAGCACACCTAAATGGCGAAAGGCAGGTAAGCAAGGGAAGAAAGCATCACGTTGTAATCTATCGGGACCAAGTGGACCAAGTGAGCAGGAAACAGAGCAATTCTGCAGGAGAATGTCTAGATACGTCACCGATGCTTCATAGTTTCCTTATAAAATAAAGATTTTGAATTTTTACATTGTATTGTCCCAACTGCATATTATTTTAAAATGTGTAATAATAACAAATAATATCATAATAATATCAGTAATGATAATAATAACGTTTCCAATCCATAAGATCAATATCAGTTCACTCAGACTGCCAGAATGGTCACAGCCAACTAATTAAGCGAGGTCACCCCACAGGCGAGTGAGTGGATGCGCGAGAAAGGTGCGAAGTAATTGGAAGTGTGGAGCCGTGGAACTAAATACCGACTCCCAACTTATTCCTTATGCACCCCTTTTTTGAGGTAAAGTTCCATCAAAATGTCACTGAAGAAGTGATCAGTCGAGCATAAACAACGTGCTTCGTTGTGGATGACGTATTATTTCTTTTGTGAGATTTTGATGGAACTTTATCTCAAAGAATGGGTACGTCAAACAACATAATACGCTACTTTGTTAGGCTCTAACTGTCAGGGAATAGGAAACTGCTCGATTCATCTCTGATTCTTCACGGCTCGTGTGGTNCAGACCGAACACAATATTATTAGGTCGTGAAGAAAGTTCTTGCGGTTTTTGACGCCCAATTTTTAAATGCTCGCCGCGATGTTATTTGCTATTAGATTTTTCGCAAGTTTTATACCATTCTGAAGCGCATTTCTTGCTCTATCCAAATATATAATCGGTTTTGCCCTGGAGTGATTCCTGGGGTTTTTTTGAAGGTCGAAATCAGCATGGACAAACGACAGATCCGCATGATTTTTCTTTTCCAATCCAAATTGGGCAGGAGTGCGACGGAAACGGACCGGGATATCAACGATGACTTAGATCTAGGTACGATGAATCAACGCACAGCACACAGTGGTGGTTTGAAAAATTCCGTACCGGTGATGAGAGCCTGGAAGATGATGAGCGCAGTGGGCGGCCATCGGCCGTTGGCAACGAACAATTGAGAGCGTTAGTGGAAGAGAATCCACGTACAACGCTGAAGGATATTGGCTCAAGATTGAGTGTTTCCAGCAGGACGGTTGGCATCTACATGCAGGAGATCGGGAAGTAGAAGAAGCTCGATAAGTGGGTGCCGCATGAGTTGACTCAGCACCAGAAAGACAGCCGCTACGAGCTCGCCTCCACCTTGTTTCTGCGCAACAGGAACAATCCATTTCTAGACCGTATTGTGACGTGTGATGAGAAAAGGATTCTGTACGACAGCCGGCGACGATCAGGCCAGCGGCTGTACAAGGATCAAGCCCCACGACATTTTCCCAAGCTGAAGCAGCATGGAAAGAAGGTCATGGTGCTGTTTGGTGGTCTGCAGTCGGGCTGATCCACCACAGCTTCATGGATCCGGGAGAAACCGTAACAGCCGAAAAGTTCTGCCAAGAAATTGACGAAATGCATCGAAAACTCCAGCTCATGAGCCCGGCACTGGTGAATAGGAGGGGACCAATTCTAATCCACGACAACGCTCGGCCTCACGTCGCACAACTTACCCTGAGAAAATTGATGGAGCTAGGCTACGAAGCTCTCCCGCATCCACCATATTCCCCAGACCTTGCTCCCATAAACTATCATTTCTTTAAACTTCTCGACGCTTTCTCAAGGAGAAATGCTTCAAAACCCAACATGATGCTGCCGCGGCATTCGACGACTTCATCGCCTCTAGATTTCCGGACTTCTATGCGAATGGGATACTCAAACTTGCTTTTCGTTAACAAATCTGTGTCGATAGTAATTGTTGTTATTTCGATTGATGAAGTTTCGTTCGAGCCGAGATTTATGCATTTGAAGTTTGAGGCGCGAAACCGCAAGAACTTTCTTCACGACCTAATACAAAACTTTGTCAGACAAAGGGACGAGTTTTGTCCTTATATCTTCGAGGGATTGGTTAGCGGCAGACAGATAGCACTGCCAAGCTAAACCTTGTAGAACCCTGACTTCGAAATAATTTTGGCAAGCCTCCCTCTCCGAAAAGAACTTACAAGTAGGATTGAAAGTCCGAAAGGGAGCTGGAGAAGTGCACTGGTTGCTGCGTGGAGGAGTACCAGTGGAGAAAGATCGTGCTTGTCAGTCATGCCAAAAGGGCCTCAATAGAATGCATCGAGTGTCCCAAAAATTTTATTTCGAATGTTTTTCCGAACTATTTCACGTAGTACAAGTGATTGGCCAGTTGACAACGCTTGATTTTGCTCCTTTTAATACTTTCCTTACATGAACTTTTGTTTTCTCTTATAACTACAGTCGGAAATGTTTTTGGACCACAACGCTTCAAGATTCTCTAGAAGGCTGTGAGCCTAGCTGATACTTGAGAGCGTCGAAAGATATAAAAACGATTAATAAATAATGTGAATGCTATCGTGTCCCGCCGGCGAGCCACGCGGCCGTCAGTGGGTCAAATCGTTACTCAAAAGCAAATTGTTTGTCTTATCTTCCTTCCCTTACAATCTTTCTTTCCTTACTCTTTTTATTGATTTTGTCGATTAGTCGCATACATTACGGTTTATTCTTGATTCCTCGTCAATGCAATGCCTTTGGCAACTCGTACGATCTCAGAAATTTAGTAACGTAACCCTGTTCTTATCACAAAATGAAATGCGTTGGACGCAGAACCTCATGAACAACATGGTTCATCCGACAGGGTAGGGCAGAAAAACCGCACGATTCTACGTTTTAAAAAACACACAGAAGCATGTATTCCAACAAATCTTAAGAACATAAATGGAAATTTTACCTCAATCAGAAAACAATGTTTATTTTTCAGGGAGGGGGCAGTCAAAACACACGAGTAACAAATCTGAGAGAGTGCAGGGGGTGTGCAGAGAGGGAAGTGTGACTCGAACAAAAACGAAAATTAAGTGCAGCACGTTGGTCTTACAGTAATCGTGGCTATACGTCTTGGCTCGAACGAGTGCGCGTTATGCATGTCAGCCCCGTAGTAACCCCACCACCCGCCTAGATACTTCGACGATTCCCTACGAATGAAAACAATATCTCCAACGAGATGAAACGGCTATTCATGCAGCCATAGCGTCCGTGGACCTTCTGAGGAACATTTTCCCAAACCGCTTGTTCAGCTATAATGGAGATATTCAATGGTCACCACGCTCGCCAATCTGAGCCCTTGCCTTCCAAGTCGAAGGTTTTTGAGACTAGCCTAATGGCACAATATTTGAAAACTCGAACTGAACAACAAGTTCGTGCGATAACACCGGCGATGCTAAGATACGTGTCAGCGACAATTTCGGTATGAGACTTAGACATTGTTTTCAAAATGGTGCCTACCTTACTGGCGTCATATTCAAAATTAAGCATGTAAAATATTGAGTTGTGTAAATTTGAATGTCTAATGCTTGAATTAAAATTTCCTTCTGTTTCCTTAAGATTTGAAAATTTCCTTCTGTTTCCTTTACATTTGTTGCAATATATGACAAAAAAAAAACTGTTTCTGTGTGTTTTCTATTACTTACAGTTAAAATGAGGGCAGAGGTGGTGTAGTGGCAAGTGGCGCACTATATCATACGCACGGTCAGGGGTTCGAATCCCGGATCGATGCCCGCCTAGACCAACCAAGCCTTCCATCCCTCCGGGGTCGGTGGATTGGTACCAGACTCGTCTGGGAGGATGAAAGCACTGACTTGTACATCGGCCGGCCACCGCAAGTCATTGTATAGGCCACATACGCACACATTACGCCACTACGATTCTGAATGGAAGTCGAGTGCGGGGGCGCATCCCTCAGACGGGATTGATTAACGCCAGAAACTTTATCCTTTTTAAACTTTATAACAGTTAGAATCGTATTGGACCATCCCACCCTGTACTAATCTTATTTCAACACATCTCCTAACCCTGTCATATATAAAACGCACTAAAAGCAAACTTTTGGACTGGGAAAGTAATTCTTCACATGGATTTAATGCATCCTAAAGGAGTCTTCACCAGGACCCTCAGCCGGATTACTCAGGGATTGGGTAACCGCCCTGAAGGTCATTTTTGTGCTCGCTAAAGTCATGGGAAACTGACATATGTATCAAATAACATCTCGTTGGTCGTGGTTGACCTAGCGACATCTATCTTTCTCATTGTCTTAAAACTCAGAATTCTCTACGATTCTAAGCTTAACCCTTATCTTAGAAAACCGGAGAAAGGAGTTTAAGACTAGAGAAAACCACACCTGGTTCTGAAACAACTTTTTCCTGGGCTTTTCCAATAGCTCATTTTTTTCGAATTTGCACTTACGATAGAGCCTACCTTGGATGTCGGATTAACAAGTGGAATCAAATGATCATCATGAAGCATCGTCTGATGAAAGCGGATAAGAAACTGTCTTATCTAGAACTTATGAGGTGGCAATATTTGCTGTTTCTGCCCATAATAAATATTTTTGGCAGGGAGCACACTAATGCTTGCGAAGCACACTATATATTTTATTTTGAACTGAAACCTTAGGAGCGAATCCACGATTGTTCGGTTCATACATTACACGATTAATGCAACTGTTTTTAATTTTTTGTTGTGAAACAGGACAAACTCTGTGTTAGATGTTAGCCTCAGCTTCTTGCTGAGCTAAATACCTTGCACATTTGTTGTTGCTTCATTCCATGTTTTTTTTAGTATCATGAGAGTAGCGTTAATGGTGAAGGGTTTCCCATTCACTCATTCAAATTGAGCGCTAACAAGGATTTCGTATGCAGGAGGAAATTCGCCTATTGTTTATGGTGACGTCGGGCCCCTTTCTGTGACGGGAGAACGAACTAGGATATTGTCTACCACTTGTATTATTGGTCATTAAAAAAACTAAATTGTGGCTGAGACTTAAATTTTCTGGGAACCTTTCATCTTTCTGCTTTGTAACTTGAAAACGATATAAAAATGTAAAATGTAGTTTGAGACGGGGGAGGGGGCACCGCTCCAACAACACTGAGCCTAGAGCACGGAGGTTAGCCGACCCTACTTGTGCTTATCATTAGAGAGGCAGGTCAATATGGTTCTTCTAGAGGGGAGGAGACTGCAGTAGGTGAGGTTATCACGTTGTGCAAAAAGCTGGGAGGGAGTAAGAAACGAACATTTCATTGGCTCACACACCGCGGTGTTACTTCTCTCCTGAGGCAAATCTATGTAAAACTAATCTCTTCAAAACTGTATCTCATTGCTAAGAAGCGTTCTTGAGCAAAACATTTATAGGATCGCGAAGATGGTCGCGCTCTAGCGTTCAATGTGGGAAAAAAGAGATGTCAAAAAAATTCGTGGAAATCCGCAATAATTATGCATCAAGCATCAACCCAATGATTGTAATAGAGTGGAGGTGGTGCGGCGGTATATGGCGCATTATCACATACGCATGGTCACGGGATGAATATCCGCCTAGGTCAACCAAGCCTTCCATCTCTCCAGGTCGGTTGATTGTACCAGACTCGTCTGAGAGATAAAAGCACTGACTTGTAAATCAGCTAGCAGCCGCTAGTCATTGTATAGGCCACAACTCATTCAGTCCGCCACTACGATTCTAAACGGAAGTCGAATTGGGGGGGGGGGGGGGGGGCGCATTCATCAAACGGGATTCATTAACTTCCCAAGTCTTTATCCTTTGCCTTTATTTTGGAACAAGTTCAAAAATCTGAAAAAATCCCTCTCACGACCGTTTCTGCCAGTGGCCAATATGGTGTACCCAATCCATTTGTTGCTCGAAGCGCCGCTTTACTAATGTTATATCGCCGTTGACATTTTATCGCGGCTAATCTATTTGATTGGTTCCGCAGGATTTTAAAAGGACACTTGTAGTATAAGTACGTATGATGTTGTTGGAAATCGGGACCAATAAGATGGATTGAGTAATCCTCAGAGCATGAAGTTATTTGCCGTTTGTCGAGGTATTGAATTTCGTGGTTATTATTGCAGTTTGCAACGAACGACAATAGATTGATCATCGATGAACTTTCTCAAAAAGATTTCGGTGTCTATCAATGTGAAGCGTCCAATGAGGCTGGCTCAAGTATGAATACGATCTGGGTGAAAGAAGGAATCAGCCGAGATGATGGTATGAATCTTAGGTGTTTTGTACTCTGTTTTTTCCTTTTATTAATTTACTGTTTTCGTGCAAAATCAAAATCACTTGCTCTGTGTATTGTGAGAAACAATTTGCATCTTGCCCACATGTGGCTGTGGAGGCGCTGACATTTTTTCTAATGCGTTAGTTATAAACTTATAATGTTTACATATAGCACACGCGAGAGTACTAAAATGCTACTCCATTTGTTATTCTAATCAATATGAATCCAATAGAACCATTCATGCAAATCAATTTTGTAATCAGTGAAAGCTAATCAGTTCTGAAAATCCACCTAGTAATGGGTGACATAATAATTTATTCTATGTTCCGTTCTCGTTTAATTTCTCCAGTCTATCTGAATAACATAAATGTGTGGAACGATGAATGGCCTTGTGAACCCACGCGCTATATGTTATATATGCCTACGAATGTTATATTCAACGTATCTCAAATTCTTTTTGGTCTTCTTTATGTAGTCTTTCCGAGATGCTCTTGGAAATCGGAAAGGTGTCTTTGCCGGCTCAGAGAGTGAGTGCAAATTTGAGTACGATACATCTTTTGGATCGCTACATTTTTTGTCCTCCCTGCATGATGAAGAATTTCGGTCACCACAGGAACATTGCCTTAACCAGAAACCTGCATTGAGCCTGGATAGAACTTGGTCTACTCATTGTCAGTACGTTGTGAACTTGGTAATAGATCATGCTGCCATATTCTTTATTTAAACTTATCAGTTACCTTTTATTGCGGTCATTTGAGTGCTCCTTCATATATCATGGAAATTGCTCGAGCTTTCCTTTTCTGGCCTCAGTATAGGTTTGAAACCCATGGGGAGGAACAGATAAGGTGCACAAAACATATATATATATAAATAAATAAATATATATATAAGTACAGCATATGTTAGCTTAAATCTGTAATGTGTATGAAAGCTGCAGCGTTTCTTTCAGAGTTTGCTGATTAGTCGTGGCCAATACTATTTGATGGGTGCACTTTTGTTTAGGCTGAAAAATCCTCACAGCTTCCGAACAGGCGCTGTGACGTGTTATTGATTGATGTTCTATAGTCTTCGAAATTCTCTCCGTGACTGAAGTGGCTTCAAGGGTGCAAAAAGCTCGGCGAAATGGCGATTGAGTGAATAATTGTACTGTCTGAATAATTGGAGCAACGCGACCTTCATATTTGAAGTAGACCATTTGCGCTCGCCGGTTACGCTGTGGTCATCGAAGGATATGTGTCGATTAACTAGGGTGGTCGACAAAGTGCTAGAATCGACAAGGACGTCCGAGTTTCTTACAGCCGGCCTATCGCAGCTAAGCAGCTTCGGGTCAGATGGTTTTGAGAAGCTTGATGGCTCTGCAATGCATGACTATGATTACGCTGTGGCCTATTGATAATGCCACGCATTTAGATGTCAGTGGTACCCTTTGAGTAATTTCAAGTTGTAAACAAAGAGTTTTTTCATTTGGGAATAGTCAACGTTCAAAAGTCAACGGTTTCGACTTATCAGGTTGTACTACTCATTTTTCACCCGAATGATATTCAATCATTTAGCCCAACTGGGAGATTGGAATAGTGATGCCTCTCCGGAAGAAAGCCTCCCTCCCACCCCACATTTCTGTATCGCTTTCTCATACCTGGAGTACATTGTTGTCAAGAAGCATATGTAACTGACTGCATCGGGAGGACTGAGTTTGTATCAAGGTATAATGTCACGCCAGGATTAGATTCTTGAAAAAATAACCCCAACTAGCTGGCACATGAATCGCCACTCAACAGATTATGGCAAAACACTTTCTCAACATGATATTGAATTTCATGTAATCAGCAAGGAGTTCTAATGATTTTGGAGATTAACAAAACCGATCTGCATTCAGGACTGATGCAGTAACAATGTTGAAGTCGTCATCGTAATTGTAGTTTCCTTCATTTACTCCACATTTCTGTATCGCTTTCTCATACCTAGCTATTGACGTCGTCTCTAGATTTTCAACGCGAGGGTACAGAAACAGCTTGTAATAAGCCCATCATATAATAGTTTAATACAGTAAGAACCAATCGAGATGGTGTTGCTTAGGATTAGCCCAAATTACAGACTAGAAATAGAAGAGGAATTTCGACTCCTCCCTAGCATTGACATTCTCGCATAAAAAGCCGTGTGACAGGTCTTTACACAGACATCATGATTTTTCTGATTAATTCCAGTACGGATTCACTCCCTTCCTTGCTTAAAATTCTGCTCATGGTCACGTTTACCTTGAGATCTCTGGAGTTATGTGGGTTCTAACTTTGACTTTTCAATTCTCTTTCAATGTTTCCAGAGTCCTTGCCTCCCGATGAAGAAGAGCTTTCATTGGAAGGGATTGATCAAAAGAGTATGCCTGGCGCTCCAGTGATCATTTCACCACCAAAAGATGTCTCGTTTGCGGTGGGAATGGAAAGCTTGAAGTTGAACTGCGTTGTCAGTGGACTACCGGCGACTTCTGTAACTTGGCGATTTAATGGTGGGCCATTCTCTACTAAGCACCTTGTAAAAATTTATTCCTTTCCATGTAAAACAGTGCTGAAAACTTGTAGCAGTTTGTAAAAATCGTTCACCATTCGGGTGTTGAAGGGTCACCTAAGCATTATTCAGGACACATGCGAGTACGATACGGATAGACCTATGAGCAGATATACAGCTTCATAAACAAGCGTTCTCATACCTGTGAACATGTGAAACTGGCTTGCCAACAATAAAATCCATGGGGTGTTACAGGAGTCGACATCGCAACAGATTCAACGAAATATGACGTCACCAGTAATAGCCTTGTGATTCATGAGCTAAAGAAATCTGATAGTGGGAGCTACAGCTGCATAGCAAAAAACATTAAGGGAGTGGCAAACGCTACAGCCCAGGTGAAGTCGACAGGTGGGTGACATGATTATCACAAGTCGGGCTTTGACCGTCGCAGCCTGCTAAATTGTTTCAGGGTCGAATATGATTGAGTTTGGGCCGACTAATCAGAGCGTTGTGATCGGTACAAATCTGATGATTCCATGTGAGGTCAGCTCAGAGTATAAGCACAGTGCACAGCTAACGTGGTTTATCAATGTGAGTTTGCATAGTTGTGTGATTTAGTATTAGTGATGGTTTCTTTTCTCTTCTCATTCTTCTCTTCTCTTTCTCACCGATAAAAGATTGGTTTTTTTCAGGATGAACCGATTCCGAACCACGGGAATCCAAGCCTGCGCCTAAGCCGTGCTCCAAACGGCGGACTTCTCATAAAACAAGTGGGGCCAGATAGTATTGGAGAGTATCGATGTACGGTTCGAGCCAACGGACGGGAGGAAAGCGCGTCAGCGTATTTGCGAATAATTGGTTGGTTCATATTGTAAAGTCACAATTTCCTGACCTTCTGGTCACAGATTTATGAATATTGATCATGTCAACATTTCTCTTTGCAAACAGAAATGTTGACATCCTGAACATTGCTTCAAAGCATAAAAAAAACCATGATCGGTCGACGATTTGGAACGTTTCGTGTTACTCAAAATTGACTGAGGTAGAACAAACAGGGAACACTCGTTTTATTGATCTAGTTTTCGCTTTGTTCTGGTTTCTCTTTCCCGACTTTTGAAAATTCTGGATCAGATTTGATTCTTGGTATTCGATTGACCGAATGTGATTGACTTTGTCGACTCTCCACTGACAATAGTGCTATCTTGTAAGAAACCGCTCTCTAACATGATTCCATTTGAGAACGACCACAAATGCCAACTTTTGTACGTGCTGAACTAATCAACACTACCTTACCAGTCAAGATTCGTGTTTCTTGGATCGCAGGTTTCGATGGGAATTCGCCTATCATCAAGTAGGTTTCTTTCTTCTCAAACTATCATGTATGCAATTATTTTCGAACTACCAAAGGCATACTATCGAAATGCGAGTTCTTGGTCCGACGCAGTTGTGGAGCGACTGGGAAGTTGTTGTGGATAATGTGCCTACCGAAGTGGGATTGGTCGTTTCAGTCGTAATTCTTGAACGCCCCTGTTGGCTAATATGTTGAAATGGGGGAATATGTTTTTACTAGTGGACTAACTGAGAGCCTCTTAGGAGTGTTGCTCTGTTCTTATTGATAATCTGCGACCATCAGTGACTGCGGAGTTCCGTGTAATCGCCTCGAATCGATACGGATCTGGGAAACCGTCTTTGCCGTCTGGTGAGGTCTACAATGGTGTATTCGTAGAATGTCGTAGTTTTTACAAGATATGATGTTTTTAATATTGTGTTTGCGGATTCATTTATGAAAACGGCTTGCCGAGTATCACATTTCTTTAACATAGCTTGAGAAATGGGAGGGTACGTCCTCATAATAGCTTTTCTTTCCTTCTAATTGGAAGTACTTTAAAACACAGCTCACGATAAGAATGGTTTCTAAGAATTCTCCCTATGATGAACCTAAAACTTCGGAGGATAGCACAACGGGCGCTGTCGGGATGAAAAGCAGCCTGGATAGGGCCTGAAAAGAACATCAAAACCGGCTCAATTGACGCACACGTCTCGAAGTTCTTACGGCGATGTGGAGGCTGTAGAGGTTGCACCAATGGCACCGGGAGCACACGTTGTACTCAGGCAACATACTCTAGTCACAATCGCCACTCATTTGAACGACTCGTCGAAATACCCCCTCCATGCAACTTTTGTCGTCACATTTTTGCCCAACCTCTAATTTTAGTGCCTTTTTGAAGTTCTACATTTCTCTAAATGCGACGAATTCCGCAGATTATCATTTACATCAGTCGTCTGAAACCAGTGTCCCAAAATTATTGTGAGCGGTGCATTTAATTTTCACCGCGTTTTGATTTGTTTTTGTGAGATAACTCATTGCCATGTTGCAAATTATAACAGATGTGGTTTGAAGATCAAAACCCAAAATAGTGAATAAAAGCCAAAAATTTTTATGCTACATGCCTTTTCGAAGGATCAGTCAATAGTGATCCATAATAAATGACGTTGATTTTCAATATTTCGTTTTGTGCGCATTTTTCCAAATAGTTTCCTTTGAAAATCCATTTCGAAATGTTCACTAATTGTTAGCGAACGTCACGATGCCACAACAACCGCCTGCAGCTGCGCCACGCAATGTAGCTGCTTCGGCGCGATCAGCTAACAGTATCATTGTGCAGTGGCAGCAGCCGCAAGAAGAACTCTGGAGTGGAGACATTCTAGGATACATAGTTCGGTAAGTGATGAAAGTTATGTTCTAAGTTATTGAAATTTCGTGAATAATGGAACCTGGCAAAGAGTCACTGTTCGTTCTCTTAAAACGAAACTTTAGTTCAAAGCTTTGATGTTGCTACAATATTTGAGAGTTATCCAATGTCCAGTCCCAAGAGGGCGAATGTAAGATTCCATCGCACATTACTTACTCTCCGCTCGCACTCTCCTTCACTCATGTGCGAGCGCTTTCAACAAACCGTTCGCTTCTGTCTTTCGCGATCGCCATTCAGAGTAGACTCAGAATTCGACGAAGATGGCGATGTGAGGAGTCGTTTAGCTGCTTCCAGCGCTGTTTTACGTGGTCGACGAGCACATCCCTCCATCTCGCAGCAGGCCTACCCTTAGATCGTGTAGATCCTACGATAGCCCACTCGACTGTTCTTCTCGTCCATCTGTTGTCATCTCTTCTCGTTATATTAACGGCCCACTGAAATTTTGCGTTTTTCATGTATTCCACCGGATCGCGAAGTCGAGACATTCTGCACAAATCGGAGCTGCGGAGTCCGGCTCGATATTGAGTGGGCGATCGAACCTCAAAAGCATCGCTCGAGCGCTCTGTGGCTTGTGCTCAGAGCCCTTGACGTGGATGCATTGATCACCAAAGTCTCCGACCCGTAAGAGAGCGCAGGAAGAACTGTGGAATCGAACAGATTAGCGCTACGTTCCGGGTCAGCCAGATGGTTGGTGACCTCTTTCAGAGGTCCGAAGGTGCCCACGCTGCTTTCTGCCATCTCACCAGCTCTTCCTTCACGGTGTTGTCCATATTCATGGAACTCCCGAGACAAACGTAGAACGACGTTCCCTTGATAGGCGTACCATCGATCTTAATTTGACCTCGTCAGCCCAAGCATTCTTCATGAACTGTGTCTTTGTTCGGCTGATCCACAGCCCTGCCTTCTTTCCTGCTTTATTGAGTTCAGCAAGCTTAGTCTCAGCTTCCACAACGCTACTCACAAAGAGAACGATGTCGTCCGCAAAGCGGAGATTTGGGAGGAACCAACCATCCACAAAAATGCATCAGTTTAGCGACTGCATAACTCACTATAGTGCAGCTGTGAACAGTTTTGGCGGAATAGTGCCGCCTTGTTTCACGTTCTTCCTTAAGTGAATGGCTAAAGATCGTTGGAACAGTTTCACCGTCGCGCTGCAGCGACTGCTGCAGTCAGCTAGTGTTCTTATGTAAGCAGGGACTACTCCTTGATCGACCAGTGCTGACAGGACCACATTCGTTTCGACGGCGTCGAAAACTTTTTTATAGTCACCAAAGGCAAAAAAGGATGCATGGAATTCTCGGTACACTTCGATACCATTTCTGCCACTTCGATGTGGTCTGAGCAGCTGAATCCCTTCAGGAATCTTGCCTGCTCTACAGGTTGTGCTTCATCCAACGCTTGCTATACGAGTGCTGGAATGATCTTAGTGAACAGTTTTTAAAGCACGTTCAACAACCTGTTGGGCGGTACTCACGGTCTACCTTATTGTGAGAATGATCATTTACGATTTCCTCCACTGGTTGGGTATCTTATCCTTCTGGAGTAAAAAGCAAAAGCAAAGGTGCTTATCTGATTCGGTCAAGGGTATACCTGAAAAAGGCAAGTAGAGGGCAAGCATTATTCCGTAACCATGTACCAAGCCTGCTTACTTTCCACAATTTTCAGTTATCGACTAGCTGGATATACACTCCCATGGATTGAAAAGAATGTTACGACGAAAGACGCGCGAAATACGGTGGGTGATTAACGATTTTACACTTTTTTACGATGTTGTTTCATCTCACAAGCTCTTTGAATATTGATAAAACATAGGCCTCACATTTTACTCGAGTACTCGTGCTTATTGGGTTCCTTATACTACAAAGGCTGCTTGTCTTTACCTTCTTAACGGCTTCTGAGCCGTAGCTTATGAACACTCACTCGTACGACGTGATGAGCCGGTCAGCCGACATCGGTATTGAAGCTTGAAGCTTCAAGCCATACTAATTGACTTGAGTGGCAGCTGAGGTATGGTTGTTAATGAGTCATGTTACTCCGCATGAAGCGGAGGTCTACAGATGGCTATGCTCGCTTCTATAGATGGAGGACGCTGTTCGCATGATGGCCCTGATGTTCTCTTTTTTTTTGAACTTTTTAAGTTATTCTCGAATCCATCTCAATGTCTTCTTCGCAGCGGAGAAAAGTCGCTACTCGTGCTCCTTCCTAAAGGTCAGCACTCGCTGTCATCATCGTTGTCAAATACATTTTCTTTGAGCATTCTTAAGCAATTCCAGCCGCAGAACATACTAGTGGATGAGTCGGTCCGCGTTTTTTATGCATTTCAATCCTTGTATTATTAGTTTTCTTCGTCCACCGAAGCGGTCCACTTTTGGAGCTGGCACTTCTTGTAGCGGTGGAAATTGCTGAAAAAAAAACTGAAAGAGCAGAGAGCTGAAAGAAGCGATGACATCTTAAAGAACACTGCGCTCGTGTAGTGGTTCCTTGAAATCCAGCAGCTCGCTGTTTCATTTATGTTCGAACCTTTCCAAGCTTCCAAGATTTAGAAACTCAGATCAATATACTTAATCCTACGGTAAGTTAAAGGCACCGTTCACGATAAAAAAGTTATTGAGTTCTTACCTTATTAGTACTCAGCGGCCGCCATGGGTTGTAGAAGGGACTCTCCCATTCCCCCAATCTCGACGTCCAGGGCATAGTGGCAGCCCCGTTGTTGCCGTAGTTCGCGTTCCCGCTCCTCGATCGGTGTCACGTTAGACGAGTGTCGAGACAATACAGACTGCAACTATTCGTTCTAGGACCCTCGCACAATCAGCTAATCGCCGAGTGATGAGGCGACGTTTTTCTCCCATTCTTTTTTCCTCTGTTTTTCTTTTTGCTCCCGCGATCCCTTATTTGATTTCCTACTATTAGAGGCTGAAAAAGGTGAGCTACTTTTGCTGTCACTAGGGTTTTTATGTTTATTTATGCTTATAAGTGAATGAATTTTCTCTTACAATTGTNCGATCGGTGTCACGTTAGACGAGTGTCGAGACAATACAGACTGCAACTATTCGTTCTAGGACCCTCGCACAATCAGCTAATCGCCGAGTGATGAGGCGACGTTTTTCTCCCATTCTTTTTTCCTCTGTTTTTCTTTTTGCTCCCGCGATCCCTTATTTGATTTCCTACTATTAGAGGCTGAAAAAGGTGAGCTACTTTTGCTGTCACTAGGGTTTTTATGTTTATTTATGCTTATAAGTGAATGAATTTTCTCTTACAATTGTCTGTTATTCGCACCAGGGCCCGCACGCGCGCAGTGAAACACACTGTTTAGCTCGTCCGGACCCCCCACTCTTCTTCATTTTTCTGGTTTCATTCCCGTCTAGTCCCCTTTTTAACGTTTTTTCGAAGCCTTCTATCATTTTGGAAACACCGATGCACGCAGTTTCTTCACCTCAGTCGCACTAGTTTCGATCTTGTCTTCCATTTTTCATCATAATCTGGATTACCCAAAATTATCGTGAACGGTGCCTTTAAATATTCCCTCGCGCTCATTTCCTTCTGCATAAATCGCTGAAGATTTTTGATGATGAACACGTGACGTAGTTTGATGTGGAGGTATTGAATGAGCATATCTCGGAATTCACAGTTATGAGGTACAACTCAAGTATCATTACTCTAATATTCACCATCTAGGCTATCGACCAGCTGATTACATGGCGGGAATATGAGATCCAGGTTGCAGCATATAATCATCGAGGATTGGGTGTCTTCAGCAAGAGTATTGATGTGACGACTGCCGAAGGAGGTACTTTCATGCAACAAGGCATTGAGAAAATGACCAATTTAGCTCTCTGTGTGAACATTGCCCAGCAAAAGAAATTAGGTTTTTCAGAGAAAATTCTGTACTTTCCCAGAAGTGTTACGTTATAATACAGCACCGATGCTAAGCCCTAACGAAGCAGAGAAGCAGTTCAAATATGTTGTGGTCTTTGAAACGCTGTCTTACTCAAAGATAGCAGGGCATAGTCCTATATCGCTGCTAAATAACACAGCTCGGGTACTGGGTAATGACTAATGGTAGCCAACAGGCTTGCAAGCAAGAGGGACAACTCCATTTTCATCCGGGAAGCTCTTACTTTGAATGAGGCTACTTACAAAAAGTTATAAATCTTCCGAAACCCTCAAAATCGACAAAATTTTATATAGCACCATACAGTGTTCATATATGCGGGTTCCTACAGTAGGCGGACAATTTCTTTTAATGCGGTATGATCGCTAAAAAGCCTGCAAGTTTAGAATGGCCAATCTGTTGGGAAGTGGTTAAGAACTCGAAAGGTGAAAGTGCGCTCAAATTTGTGGGGCATACTTGAAGTAGGAGATGTTCGCACAAAAGTTTTGAGATTCGTTCAATGTTCTGCCAGAGTTTATGAGAGTTGAGAGCGGTTAGCAGAAGTTTTGAAGAAATAAGATGTCCATAATAGGTTTGGCGTTACCCATCGGCAGGATGCTCTGGCGATTGAGTGAAGTAGGGGCTGAAGCAAATCTTTATTTGAATTTTCATGGTTAGTTCCTGTAACACTGCGCAACCATCTGCCAAGTCACAGGTTACAAGGAATCGACTTCGGATTTTCCTCAGGACAGCTGTATAATGATGGGTTCATATACTACAAAGTTGCAACCTTGTGTCAGAGTCTCTCCAAATATTTTGTAAAAGAAAACAAATATTAGCAGGATCTCCAGAAAGAAAAATTTCGGCCGACGAAAGAGTCTTGGCAAGGTCTCGAGTGGTTCTGTGGTTGAAAATTGTGAAACAGACAGGATCATAGATGAGCTTAACTTGGTTTTTGTTGTTCGAACTGGAATAATTTGCAGTTACCTTTTTTGTGCAAATGGCTTGAAACAACGGAGAAGAACTTCAAGCGAGTACTGTTGTGGAAACTGAATGTTGCGTGAGTTCAAGGGTATTGACCGAACTCGGCTCCTAGAGACCTCGAAATGGGCAATACTGACTAAATAGTTTCATAAGTCTGTTTCAGTGGAGCGCATAGGCAAAGTCGTGTAAATGGGTAATTCCTTAGGCGCTCCGCCCACGATGAGTGGAATGTGCTCGCAGATTAGAGGGCTTCCTACAAATTTTCATAAGCTTCAGAGTAAAATGAAATCAAATTCACAAATGTTTTAAAATCTAAAAGTAATAGGCTGTTGAGGAAGACGTCGTCAATCTCATAGTGGGCGGGGTGTGCGCTTAGGTGGGCGGGGTCATGGCAAAAATTTCTCAACTCTCATCAAAAACGTTCTAGAATCCGAAAAAGTGGAGGCTGTCGAGGAAAGGATGGCCAACTCTTAATTTCAGGCGGAGTTATTTTCATATAGGGCGGGGCTTGTAAGTGGAGCTTCGATGGAAAAGTCATCGTCTCTTGAAAAACGTTTTAAAATCAGAGAAGGGGCTAGGCTGGCGAGAAAATCGTGACAAGGTCTTCATTTTCTCGATGAGCGGAGCTTGATTGTAAGTTCGGTGAAGATGTGAAAATGTCGTTGGGTCGGTGTGAAAGAGCTTTCTACTTTTTGCAATAATCTTCTTATCCACTCTCGAGCTCTTGCCCTCCTGAGGCTTAGTTAAAAAACCATATCCCTCCGAGTAAAATTGCACTGCACAAATATCCGGAGCCCATTCTTCGTCCCCGACACAGTGCTATTATAACATGGATTAACGCATATGTAGCACCGTAAACTTTCCTGTTATACAACTCTGCCATGCGTTTCTGCTATTTTGTTTCTGCTATTCTGTACTTGCTATTTCTGCGTTGAAGTTTACCCTTTCAGTTCCGACTCAAGCTCCTAAAAATGTGATCGCGAACGTGCTTAACTCAACAGCGGTTGAAGTCACATTCACGGCGCCGGATCAGCAACGAGTCCCTGGAGTTAACCTGGGATATAAGGTAACACCTGAAGAGATTGCAATAAAAAAATTTGCTTTGGTAGAAAACAAAATTCATAAAGTTTTTGCCAGAAAGGCTAGTGTTTCAGGTAGAGTTTTGGAAAGGCGTACCGCTTCATAGTGATCTTTATCGTCAAGTGCTAGTAGATCCAACATCTACTGATCTCAAAGTGATTGTCGATGACCTAGAAAAATTCGGTTATTTTTGCTGAACTTTTCTTTCATTTTCTGCTTCAAATTTCAAGTTATTGGTAACAACTTCCAAACTAGGTCATTACAATCTCACGGTTCTGTGTTACACCTCTCCCGGGGACGGTCCACGCAACCCTCCAGTTCTCGTTGTAACCGATGAAGACATGCCGGGACCAGTGAACGGGCTAAGCATTGCTGAAGTGAGTGAGCATGAAGATTTGACAAAATTCATTCTTTAACTATTTCAGTTGTTGTTACTGCTCTTGCTTTTTTCCACCTTTTCCACTGCTGTTGATTGCATTCTTGTCAAAGGTTAAGTTTACGATGATTTTGGGGTATCTAGCTCTTGTCGAATACTGGACGTGATAGGGAAGAGTGGTGCAAAAGTGGCGAAGAAAACGCAAGAGTCGTCGCATTTAAAGAAGTACAAGGCTTCAAAAAAGTAGTGAAAATAGGGGAGACGGGCGTTGGGAACGATTTTGGGTAACCGATTTGCCGCACGCGGCTGTCGCGGACCACTCATTCGCCGTTATTACAGCTCTAGCGCTCTTCATACAGCTCAATCGATATGCGATCATTATTTTATACATAATTCTACTATTAGTACCTTTGTTCTTGTATTTCTTACCCACTGCTGCATTCTGCTACATTCCTACGCGCGCGACGCCCCTCTCACCGCGACGCGACCATTTCGTTCCTAACTCACCACACCCGTGAAATTAGGCATTGGACGAGAGTGCAACAACAAAAGTTGCATAGAAGGGGTATTTAGAGGAGCTGTCCAAGTGTGTGTGCCATTATGTAGAGGTGCCTTTGTGCAATGTATGCGTCCAGGTGCCAATGGTGCAGCCTCCGTCTCCACAACGCCACGACAACTCCTTCGCATTTGGATTGTACGTTTTCTGAGCCGAAAAGCCGATTTTGGGAACAATACACCTCATTCAAACCGTTTTTCGATGAACAGTGTCCCTTGTGCTATGCTTGGGGATCATAGGCTCTCCAGGAACGTAAACTGTGCCTTCGAATAGTGTATTTTCATGAAGCCAGTATTCCTAGGTAATGCTCAGTAGCGCGATCATTATGTGGGAAGCGGTGCGAAGCTTGGGTCGTGGGTTCTCCACGAAAAACTCTCATAAGCCATTTTTTCGTGAGCTGTGCCTTGAATCTAGTAATTTTCATGAAGTCTGTATTCCTAGGTGATGTTCAATAGTGCAGTCATAATGTGGGACCTTCCTGAACATCCTAACGGCATAATCACTCGCTTTGTGGTAGGTTTTGTCAGATATGAACCAGGTTCCCAGTGATGTCGCGATTTTTTTCTTTCAGTTGCGGTACTGGAACGATGTGTCTCCAGATGAAAAAAGCATAATTGAATTTGAAGGCTCGCAACGAAATGCCACACTAGAGGGTCTGTCTCCATCGACTCACTATACGGTACAGTTTTTGCAACTGTGAAGTGATTCTAAAAATATTGCTTACCAACGCCGGGCCTAGTACCATACTTTCACAAGTAATAAAAATGTATTCAAGGTAGGGGAGAGGGTATCGCTTCATTCAACGCTAAAGGCTTGAGTGCAGAGGAGGATGAGTAGCCAATCTTACATGTGCTTCGAGTCGGTTCTAGGCGAAAGAGTATAGCTTTTACCTAAGCCCCAGGAGGGGAAGAGCGCCGGGATGGGGATGCGATGATCATCTCGTGCAAAAAGCTAGTATGCCAAGCTTACCCAACCCGGTGCTCCTTTCCTCGTGAAGCTCACGTCAAAAGACTGGACGTTTCTCGGAAAGAAACGTTCCTGAGCACATCTGGCTAACCTCATCTGCGCTCTAACGCTCAATGTGAAGAAAAGAGAGACCTTCCAACTATTAGGTCGTGAAGAAAGTTTTTGCGTTTTTTGACGCCTAGTTTCAACTGCTCGCCCCGGTGTTATTCTCTATTAGATTTTTTGCAGGTTTTATACCATTCTGAAGCGCATTTCTTGCTCTATCCAAATATATAATCGGTTTTTCCCTGGAATAATTCCTGGGGTTTATTAGAAGGTCGAAATCAGCATGGACAAACGACAGATCCGCACGATTTTTCTTTTCCAATTCAAAATGGGCAGGAGTGCAACGGAAACGGACCGGGATATCAACGATGACTTAGATCTAGGTACGACGGATTGACGCACAGCACAGTGGTCGTTTAAAAAATTCCGTACCGGCGATGAGAGCCTGGAAGATGATGAGCGTAGTGAGCGGCCATCGGCCGTTGACAACGAATAATTGAGAGCGTTAATGGGAGAGAATCCACGTACAACGCTGAAGGATATTGGCTCGAGATTGAGTGTTTCTAGCAGGACGGTCGGCACCCACATGCGGGAGATCGGGAAGTCGAAGAAGCTCGATAAGTGGGTGCCGCATGAGTTGACTCAGCACCAGAAAGACCGCCGCTACGAGCTCGCCTCCGCCTTGTTTCTGCGCAACAGGAACAATCCATTTCTAGACCGTATTGTGACGTGTGATGAGAAGAGGATTCTGTACGGCAACCGGCGACGATCAGGCCAGTGGCTGTACAAGGATCAAGCCCCACGACATTTTCCCAAGCCGAAGCACCATGGAAAGAAGGTCATGGTGCTGGTTTGGTGATCTGCAGCCGAGCTGATCCACCACAGCTCCATGAATCCGGATGAAACCGTAACAGTCGAGAAGTACTGACAAGAAATTGATGAAATGCATCGAAAACTCCGGCTCATGAGCCCGGCACTGGTGAACAGAAAGGGTCCAATTCTACTCCACGACAACGCTCGGTCCCACGTCGCACACCTTACCCTGAGAAAATTGATGGAGCTAGGCTATGAAACTCTCCCGCATCCACCATATTCCCCAGGCCTTGCCCCCACAGAATACCATTTCTTTAAACATCTCGACGGCTTTCTCAAGGAGAAATGCTTCAAAACTAAACATGATGCTGCCGCGGCATTCGACGATTTCATCTCCTCTAGATCTCCGGAATTCTACGCGAATGGGGTAAACTAACTTGTTTCTCGTTAGCAAATGTGTGTCGATAGTAATGGTTGTTATTTCGTTTTATGAAGTTTTGTTTAAGCCGAGATATGTACATTTGAAGTTTGAGGCGCAAAAACGCAAGAACTTTCTTCACGACCTAATACATTATCACCTCAAATTTTTTGTAAAGGCATACATAGCATGATGCCAGCACAATTCGAAATAAAAGTTTCGAAGTAACCACTCCACTCAACATCACTCACTTCACTCCGCATTTTCACTCCATTAACCTACCTACAAAATTACTGCCTTACATATGAGAATGAAGTGTAGAATAAAGTTACGTTTCTATATCACTACCTTTATCGTAATCAGTTACCTTTATCGTAACTTTTGCGGACGGGCAGACCGACATACCGACATACCGACAAACCAAGTTACTGCACTATATATGAGAGAGATATTGTAAGTAATGTTCATTCGTGTTGGGAGGGGCTATGACGTACGTGAATGGTGTTCCTCACATTTTTTTTTTCTAAGATTTGATATCGTAAAAGCTACGGTGACTTAAACAGCTGTGATACTACTGAATTTTTTCGGGATTTAATCGAATGAGAACCATTTATAGGTCGATGTTATGGCATCCACTATGAAAGGAGACGGACCTCGTGAAGAGACTAAATTTGAGTCCGGTGTTCCACCTGGTAGGGTTTAAACAAATCCACATGCGGCCATTTGACAGTATGGTGCCGAAGGCTTTTTCTTCAGAATTACCCGGTAGACCGAGCTCGCTGACTTTGTCAGATATCCGTGCCAGATCGGTTCTGCTGAGTTTCGTGCCTGGTTTCGATGGTCATACAGCCATCCGGCAGTGGATTGTTGAAGCGAAGGTGGCCGATTCAAGTGTTTTCCAAGTTGTTTATAACGTGAGGTGGGTGAAACTCCAATTATACGGCAATTTTGTACATTGACATAGGAGAAAGTGTGGGACGGTGAAGTGCAAATATCCCAAATATCCAGTGAGCACCTAGTATATGTTGTCTTAGTTATCATTTTTCATCCGTTGCCTTCGATTATAGGTGCGGTACGGTGCTAAACTTCCGCACCCATAATTGTAGTACGATCCGTACACTAATGGAAGCTGATTCCACCAGGTTCACCTGAGACGTCCTTCTTCACAGGACTGTAAATTTGGAAACTGAAGCCACGTGTTAAATTTCCTCGCAAGAATTCTTTTCGAATATTCTTTCTCAGTGAACAATTTTCAGTGCCCCGAAGGCGCGTTCAATCACGGTACGCGGACTTCGACCGTACACCCGATATCAAATGCGCCTGATCGCTGAGAATGTGAGAGGTCGTGGTGCTCCGAGCGAACCATCCATAGCTTTTGAGGTGAGATTTGTTTTTGGTGGTGCTGTTGTTGCTCTCATATACGTTTAAGAAGTTGGATCGTCGCAATATTCTTCAACTAGTAATCAGTCTGGGGTAGTACTGACAACACTTGCTCGAACTTCTGCTCGTGACACGGCTGCCATTCTGATTCATCAAAAAAAACCCTCCAATACCCTCGCACTCCATCGTCCTTGAAGTTTTATAATATTTTTCATTATTTTTCAGAAAAAAGATTCGCCGATCAGCCTAATATATGTAGTTTTCGTATTGCTTACGTGTTGACTTAATTTCGCTCTTCTACTATTTGTTTTTGTTCAATATCGTCAATACAAGCGACACTATCTTTATGATCCTTTCTAAACAGTTTTTTATGGTGGAACAGCTTTATTCGGTTTGCAGTTCGTACATGTAGTCGTCGCCAAAGGCTTGAAAGTGCTTAGGACATCTTGATATGGACTCCCACCTCGGTCATGTGCCCAAAAGAACTTGGCCGAGTTGAACATTTACTTGAAATTGGGACTCTCAATAAAATTACCGTGTTCCTGTGCAGCGTTGATTATACAGCTATGTAAAAGGACGGATGAGACACCACTGGCAGCCGTCTATATGTGTAAAGAATGGGCGGTGATATCAAAGCGGAGGTGGTGTAGTGGCAAGTGGCGCACTATATCACACGCACGGTCAGGGGTTCGAATCCCGGATCGATGCCCGCCTAGGCCAACCAAGCCTTCCATCCCTCCGGGGTCGGTGAATTGGTACCAGACTCGTCTGGGAGGATAAAAGCACTGACTTGTACATCGGCTGGCCACCGCAAGTCATTGTATAGGCCACATACGCACTCATTACGCCACTACGATTCTGAATGGAAGTCGAGTGCGGGGGCGCATCCCTCAGACGGGATTGATTAACGCCAAAAACTTTATCCTTTACCCTTTATTATTCAAGATGGCCCAGTGCTTCTGAGTGCATGACCGAGTGAGCCACATATCAAAAGCTTCGAACTGCTTACACTTTCTTAGTGACGATGTTGTCTTTGAAAAGTAGATCAAACAAGGCAGTTATGTAATAATACAACAAACGTATTTGTCAAAGATTGTGCAATGTCAAGGCTCCAATGAGACTAAAATTGAAGATATTAGAAGACGCAAGCATCACTATTTCAGACGAGACAAACTAGTCCAGAAACACCTGCATCTCGTCTTTTTGCTGAACCCCTCTCGTCGACGTCGTTATCCCTGTCGTGGACGCCATTGTTAGCCAATCAGTGGAATGGTCAGCCAAAGGGCTATCTGATTCTCTACAAAGAAGGTGCTATGGAGCATTGGGTGAGTGGTGGCATTCGTAAGGCTGATGAATCAGAGTCGTTTCCTCGCTGAAGCTCGTCCTAGGTTGCAGTGTGATTTTCCCGTGACAGGGTTATTCTTGTTAGAAGAAATGTATCATTTTTTGAGCCAAAATGGAATCTGGCTTGTTGAGTATTTGCTTCCATCGTCTGTAGATGAAGTTTCAACTTTTTCTGAATTCTCGAGTGGTAATAGGTCTGTGAAAATCTCCTTTTTAAGCATGAAATACGAATTCCTTCATTGCGTGCTAGCGACTTCACACTACGCGACCTCCGTCCATACACCACTTATGAAGTGCAGCTGTTTGCAGAGAATATGTTTGGTCGAAGTCCATCTTCTGGAACATCAAGAGCAAAGTAAAACTCCTCCACTTGGACTTGTTGAAACTAATGGGAATTGCTGTGTTCAGGACATATGAGGGTGTTCCATCAGGGGTTCCTAGCAATGTACGAGCAGATTTGGATAGCAAAAGAGCTGTTATAGTGCGATGGGATGCAGTCGAGAAGGATCAAGCTAATGGCAATGTTAGGGGCTATGAAGTACGTAAGTTTGCTTTTCTGGAAAGTTGTGCTGCTGACCTTCAAAGATTCTCATGCAGTCTCTCAATTTGTGATATACACTGGTTCCCATTAGCTGTAATTATTTTTCTTTTTCTGTACGAACAAAAATTGTAAATAGTTCAAATTTGATATATCTGGGCTTCTTATGAAATGGATCTTTCATTTGGTCCTGATTGCTCTTGCCAAATACTCCCAGATCCCACGCATGGTTCATGTCATTAGTAGAAGCTGCACAACTCCTTGCATTATCTTTGATGTTGACGGAGATCATTAGGATTTTTCTTCTTGGTCCGTAAAATGTTCATTTACTTAGGTTTTCCGTGGCTTATTTGATATTCTATGTATTTATTTTGTTCTTTCGCTCTAGTCACCTGCTTTACCGCTGACAATTTCTCGAACCAGAACGCCGAATCTTTCGAAGTGTATGTGCACATGTTTGGCCGCAATGTGTTTGTTTTCGCAAAATTTCTTATTTAGGTTCGTCTAGTGCCTGAACAGGAGTGGTTGCGAACAGATGAAACGCGAGCATTTAGTGTACAAGGGGCTACAGTGTTGTCGCAAAAAGTGGATGTTTGTTTATTTTTTTCATTTCATTTATTCAGAATCAATTGGGCTATGCACACTGACGCGCGCATCATATTAATTAGTCATTCAGCTGATCTGGATACGCAGTGCTGCGATTATGTAGTCAAAGCAACGATCGCCATAGAAGCTACTTTAATGATTGGCTCACAGAACTTTACTTATAGTATGGTAAAAGGAGCTCATTCTGTGTCGCTACTAACAATTGGATGTGCTTACCATCTTTATTAGCGAGGTCTCCGGAAAAGGCTAGTGACTCTTTATATCTCAAGGAGAAGCGGACTGCAAGAATGGGTGGATGTTATCAATAGAACTTTTTCTCTTAGATAAATCATGAGTAAGGCTCCCAGGTTGTTGGGCGGTTGGATGAATTCTGTAGCGAATGATGTCAAAGCAAAGAGAACCGTAATCCCTCATCGAGTCACAAACCTTGCTGGATAGCCGTCATAAAATTACAGCAATAAATGAACCGAACTTTCATCTCCTCATAATAAAGGAAGTCAATCGGTCCCCAACACTGCACTTACCATCGTTAGTAGAGGCTTCTAAATTAGGGGCGGTTGGATTTGTAGCCAGTAATGTCAAAGCGAGGAGGAACCGTGTTCTCTAATTTAGTCACAAACCTTGCTGGGTAGCGGTCATAATGTAAAAGCTATAAATGAGCCGAACATCATCTATTCATAATAACGAATCTTTAATCGGCTCCTATCACTGCACTACTACTACTAACTTTTTCTCACCCTACTTTACCATCCCATCTTGTCGAATGAAACATACGAAAGAGTCTAAACTACATACCTTTGACACCGAATTGACTTCTCCGTCGGGGTTCTATTTCGTAGATGAGTCTTGCTTTGTGGGGCCACTTATCACCTCTTATCAGTTGTTATCAGTTCGACCCGTCACACCCCACTTGTTACATGTCTTCCTACCACCTATCGTCAGTGTTCCCCCCCCCCCCCCCCCCCCCCCTCCCCTGCCACTTGTGTTCCTACCAAACTTGAACGCTCTAGGTCCGCGGGTACAGGATTTAAGAATTTCCGTGCAAACAGACAGACAGACGCGAGCGCTTCATATATAGTAAGGATGTTTCCGTCGGGACTGCAGGTCCTCGACTTCAGTTCGTCAGTATAAAAGTGCGTCATGGATCAGTAAAGATCACCGGATCAATTTCAGGGATTGAATTCTAAGGGAGTAATGGTCTACACGAGATTTCTTAGAGTCTCGTGATGATTGTCATCACTTCGTTGTTTTACGTTTGTGTTGGCAATGCGTTGTGATTGTAACGAACTAAGCATCGGAACTCGGCAGAGATTGAAATGAAAGTCGGCGGACCTTCAGTTTTTTTGGAGCTCATTATTGCTAGGATACAGCGGTAGGGCTTCGTGAATAGAAAGAAAGGCATTTTCTCTATAAACTCTCCCTGTAGTTTGCTCTTCTTTGGGTCCTCTTCTGATTCTTACGCTTTCCTTTCGAAATAATCTTACAGCTCGAACCAAACATGAAAATGAACATACAGGATTGTATGGCTGAGAACAAAGGAGAGTAAAAACATAACTTGAGTATGGGATCAAGTACCGTCTGATGCCGAGGCATTGTCCACTCGTTAACCTTGTGACACTTACGAATCATGTACTGCGCCGAAATCCTCACCATTATAAACTACTGCAGTTTGGTGTGTCTGTTTGTTTGTCTGTCCGCTTGTTTGTCTGCCTGTTTGTTATCTGTTTGTCTGTCACAAAATTCGGTGCCACCTGAAAGCTTTTAGAGAGATGGGACAATTTCGTGATGGGAGGAGCCTAAGGCAAGATCAACAGTGTGCATGTGAGCTCAGTGGAATTCCGCTCACAGGTGGCGGGGCAAGCGCTGGAATGGGCGGTGCTAAGGGCCAAACATCTTATTTTGGCGCAGACTTACTTGGATACTTGGATACTTGGACGCTCGTTGTCGGCTGATATTTCTCAGCAGCGAGCACACGCTTCCATCCATTTTTGACGATCTTGAGCGGTTTGGGACCAGTGTTGACCATCGTTTTCCTGAAGTTTCTTCAGTGAATCACTCCATCTCGTTGCAGGACGGCCTAGTGTGCGTTTAATCTCACGTGGGTACCAGAACGTGACGCGAGTGGTCCACCTGTCGTCCGTGCGTCTAACCACGTGCCCTGCCCATCGTTTCTTTGCGTTCCACGCGTACACTTCGGCGTCACGGATGCCGGACATTGAGCGCATGTCTGCGCTGCGGAGGTTAAGACTTCTCTGCTTTGCGCGGTTGATCTTCAGCAGCGTCCGCTCTAGAGCTCTTTGTGCGCGAACCAGCATTAGCGTTGACGTCTTGTTCTCCGCCCACGTCTCGGATGCGTAACAGAGTGCTGGCAATACCGTAGAGTCGAAAAGGTCAGCTCGTACTTTCTTGTCCGATACGAATGAGCCGCTTCTTTTATGTTTCCGATTGCCGCCCACGCGCATCTTCTGCGCCTCATAATTTCTGCACGCAGGTTGTTGTCCATGGAAATTAGACGGCCGAGGTACACATAGGAGTCGGTGAACGGTNGGTCTGCCCATCGCGTCCCTCATAACTGCGATGATCGAGCGAGAGTCATTAAGGTCCTTACGACATCGCTTGAGGCTCGCTCTCGCCTCTGCTGCTTCCTTCAGTCGGGTGTCCTTGTATCGCTGTATCGACTCTCTCACAGCGATGCGGCACGCTTTATTGATCGTAGCACGTTCCAGAAGTGAAGACGCAGAGTTACGGTAAACGGCAGCCCGTTGTTGGAGGAGGGTGCGAGCATTTCCATCGATCCTACTCCTCGAGTTGGCCCTTCCTGAAACAGCCGATGCCGTTGCGCAGTGCAGAAGTCCATTTACGAGCAAGTCGTAATCGTGTGTCAAGTCCTGCGCCTCCTGCCACGCGTACTGAACAGCTGCCACCTCCATGGCGCTAGTGTCATACCGCGGTAGTCGTATTGGAGGAGGCCGGAAGTGATCACGTCTTCGAAGTTTTGCTCGTAGGCGGATTTTGGCTCTGACGAGCCTATGGTCGCTTCCGGTGCGGAACGCTTCTACCACACTGACGTCCAGCAGACTCCACTTTCTGTTGGTGAGGACGTGGTCGATTTCGCTACGAGCCGCTGCATTAGGGCTCTCCCATGTCCAACGTCGATCCTCGTTTTTCACGAAGAAGCTGTTTCCGTGGAATAGGTTGCATGCCTCTAAAAGGTCCATCAAACGCTCTCCATTCTCGTTCGTTACTCCTATTCCATGTGGTCCAGTGCGTGCTGTTGCCAGACTTTCCTCGTGGATGACTGCGTTGAAGTCCCCAACAACGTACTTGTAGTATGATCGCTCGTTTTTTGTAACCTCCTCCAGTTCCTTATAGAAGGCGTCCTTTTCTCCGTCGGTGGCTGTTGACGTTGGCGCATAGCAGTTAATAATGCTGACTGTGGTGCGCCTGTCGATGCGTAGCCGGAGAATGGCCAGTCGCGGACTGAGTACCTCTGTTGAGTCGATCAGATGTTCGATCCGACGATGGACCAAGAATCCCACGCCTCCGACGTTTTTTCCGTCGACTTTCGCTCCTAGAACGAAGAGGTGCCCGTCATTGGTCTTCTTGATGGCCGTTTCCTTGGTTTTCGTCTCTTGAAGAGCAATGACGTCGAAGCGAAGCCTCTTGCTGGTCTCACTCAAGATAGTTTGGTCCGCCTTCGAGGCAATGGTACGGCAGTTGTAGGTACAAATTCGTAAGCAGTCTCCATGCCTCGAAGGTTTTTCGTCCTGTGCACTCCAAATCCTGCGGCGGTTTTTGTCTACAGGTCCCTTCAGGTCGCCCTTTGCTCCAGTGCACTTGGAGCTCGTACTTCCATCTGCGCCGCTCCGGACCCTCATTGTGCGTGTTGGAGCTGTTGTACCGTCCTCGGGTAGCTAGCCCATTTTGAGGCGGTTTTTACCTCCACTGTTAGCCGGAATTCCTTCCGTTTCGCCCCCTCGCCACTTCGAGGCCAGTGGTAGGATTTGGGGGGGTTGGCGCAGACACCGGAAAAAAATAGGCGAAGAAAAGAAATGTGTCAACAAATCAAATGAAAGAGATCCGCCTGTTGTGGGCGGAGCGTCATAGAAATGGGCGGTAAATTTCATATGAGTTCATAACTCCATTTTATTGAAGGCGTGGAATACAGAAAAGATAAAGAACGTGGCTAAGGCCTAATACGTGCTACGCATGCGCAATTTCAGCGAAGCTTCCCCACGAGGGGCGGGGCGTGCGCTAAAATGATAAACATTTTTCAAAAATGTGTACGATTCTCTTCAAAAACATTCTAGAGCGCGGAAAAAAGAAGGTCAGAGGCTGTTGAAGAAGTGTTGCCAAATCTCCGAAGTGGGCGGGGCTAAGATCAAAAATTCATAACTCTGTTCAGAAGTGTTCTAGAACGCGGAAAAAGATGGTCAGAGGCTGACGAAGAAATTTTGTCAAGTCTCCCAAGTAGGTAGGGTTTGCACCGATGTGGGCGGGGCTAAGATCAAAAGTTTACAACTTTGTCCAGAAAAGTTCTAGAAGACGGAAAAAAGATCAGAGGCCAGAAAAGAAGGTCAGAGGCCATTGAAGAAATGTCGTTGGATCCTTGAAGTGGGCGGGGTTTGCATTAGGCGGCGTAAGCATAATTCTTGATTCATTATACGCTATCCAGAGGAGTGTTTTGAAGTATCCCTTTTACATATCGTGTACTACTACACTACAGAAGGCCATCTTGCGAAAATTCGATTCACATCATTTCAGGTAATGGGCTTGCGCGCGTTCACTAGCTACTTGGTTTTTGTGTCCGCTTGTACCATAGTCGGATGTGGACCGGAGAATAGGATACCCACCGTGGTGTTGACTCCAGAAGATGGTGTGTTGTTCCCGTTTTAATCAAGAGAATTCATCAGTCTCCTCTTATTTCATCTGACAAAGGACACTGAAGTCTTGCTTGCTCTCGTAATCTTCTATAGCAACAGTTCCAATTTTAGTCCCAGGAGTACCGTCCGGTGTTGCATTCTCTTTTATCAGCGAAAACGAAGTACGTCTCAAGTGGATGCCTCCAGACAGCCCCAATGGAAAGATTAAGGTGAGATATTGCATTTAGGAAGTTGCAGCACGAGTGTGCTTGAGTGGAGTGTTGAGGAATGACAATGGTTGTACTATTTCAATCGTTCATTGCGTTTACGGCTGGTATGATAAATGACACAGAGTGCCACGCCTTGACCTCGTTATGCACGGGTGTGCCTATATATTACATCATTTTTGTATGAAGATCATTTCAGCAATAGTTTTTCAATTATTTGTAAGTTTCTGTATTCGATCGCTTATAACATGATCGCTATTGCTGTGCATTACGAAAATGACATAGTTATGCTAGCGTCACTGAATAATTAATTTTCGAACCAAAAAGTGTGAAGTTCCCGACTCGTTATTCGCACACAGCTGGGCAGTAGCTTGCAGTTGTTTACTGTTAAAGACACATTTAACGATAATTCTGGAGTATAATGGTTAGACGAATAGTATAAGTTATAACATAGAAATGTAAAAGTGACGGAGAAAGCGCGAGAATCGGCGTAGTCAGAGAAATTTGGGGCTTTATTAAAGTACTAAAAAGAGTTATTGGACGATAATGTGTCAACAAAAATAGCATGGAAGTGTTATTTGAACGATCTGTACAAATATGTGTGCTACTGCTACAGCTGGCTACAGTGAGCTGTCTACATACAAAGTGTGCGTCCCGTCTCGGTGCAGTAAATTAACCTCCGCAGCCTTCATGACGCCGTGAGAACTCGTCCGTTTTTGAGTGTGTGCCTCGGCTGAGCCAATTTTGGGGTCCTTATTACATTATATCTAGACCGTTTTTTTGATCCGACGGCGTCACTTGCTCCTTGCTCTACTTATGGGAGTCACAGGTTTTTTATGGGGAGGAGTCTCTGAAGCCATTTTAATCGTGAGCTATGCCATCAAGGCTTTACTACTACACTACATGCTGCATGTTAGTGCGGGTGAAAAGTGGAAAAACTTTGCTTAGGTTGTGTGGGATCGCACTGATATTGAGAGGGCTTTATCTCAATTAAAAATGCTGCCGCTGGTTTTCGATTCTCTCAAAATGAGAGATTAAGTATATATATGAGCTTAATCGGGAATTCATTGTGCAAAAAAGTTATTGGACGATAATGTGACAACAAAAATAATATGGAAGTGTTATTTGGAAGTGTTGTGTCCTTGGGAGGTCGGGAAGAGCAGGAAGGTTTATTAGAAG
>UZAF01016793.1:10071-28658 GCA_900617895.1 Haemonchus placei
ATCTCTAAGAATTACAATAAATACGAATTTGTATATACATTTATAAGCTCCGCAATCTCAAGCAAATGCGACTTAGCTAAGTTCAAAACCGGTTTCTGAATGAATTGCGTAGCGGAGTTTCGACAGGAGGACTGATTTCTTGTTGTAGTTCGGCAATTTCAACAGATTAAAGCAAGTCGAGGCTGAAACAGTTGAAAGTTACGCTCAACTGAAAAGTACTACCCCGACCAGTTGAACAGTGTATGGAGAGCACAACGACCACGAAAAGGAAATTTAGAAAAGTTCCTTTTAACTGCGCCGTTTGCATAATCAACCATGTATTCAAAAATTTTGAAATTTGGAACCAATTAACTTCAGTACTTGATTACTCATGTGCTTAACTGGTACCATTAAAAAAATAAAAACTGTACAATTTCACAGAGTGGATTTCATTTTCTTTATAGGACCATTCTAAAGGTAGTCATCTCTTGGATGTGAATGTAAATCGATCATTCACGATGAACGCACTCGCTCTCAAGGTTAACTGCTGCAGGTTCATTCAAGAATGCTAGTCGAAAGACATGACAAAGGTGAACTTCTGGAGATGTATCAAAGACTGTACTTTCTCGGCTACCCAAACAAATAGAGTTGGTGGTGCCTATCACTTAATTTTAAAATAATAGTCCACAATTAGGAAAAATAGAAAACAAGGCTAGGCTCGTCTGAAGAGGTGATGCAGAAAGTACGAACCAGTCGGCAGACGCGATGATGACTGACTCTTCTTCAGCGCTAGGAATCCACGTACAACGCTTCCTAATGTGTCGCCCTGATCCTAAAACATCATCGTATTGATATAAGCGTAATTCCATCGAAAAAAAAAGAATATTCGTAAGAGTACAGTCACAGGAAGCTACATGATGCTGAATTGAGGAGATTTTGCAAAGGTCGCCATTTTATTGAACCCACTACGATGGTCGAGACTATTTCGGGTAACAATTGGCGAACAATTTACACTAATCTCAATCCTAATGCGGTGTTGTATGCTTACCTGGTCGTCTGATACTTCCACACATCGTATTGAAAATGGAGGCTCGAGGTAGGAAAAGCCGAGCAGAGGAGGACGTGAGCAACTTGTAACAAACTTAACAAAAATAGATAGAAATAGAAATAATCAACAAATCAAATGTCAACGCTTTTTTACCTTGAGGAAAAGTCTTCGTTCTTCGGCAGTAAAATCTTTTTCCACAATCTCCCACAACCACTTAATAAGTCGATGGCTTCCGTGAAATCCGCCATAATATTGTACATGTTTTTTAAGATCCACAAGGTCGATATCACTGCAACGGTTGATTCTGATGTGAGCCCAAAAAACCACTTTCGGAAACACAAATGCATCACTTCAGAAAGCAGGAGAATTCGGGATCAGTTCGATCTGCGATTACGGTCCGTTTACTGTTTTCAAGAATAAGTCTCCAACAAATGAAATTCTCTCTGGTAATTCATGTTCTTAGAGCTACTAGGGATACATAATGAAGAATTCGCTCACCTAGAGTATCCACTTATTATGAATTGAAGTTCATATGGAGCAAAGAGAAAGAGCCATGCGGGGTTCAGAACCGACTGCGCACCAGAAACAAACGCTCGACACTGCTGCTTTGTCTGTGAGAACACACGATGATGAGCCATCCGATGCACATAGTCGATTCTGGAATGATGGATAACATACAGCACTTGCTCATCTTATGTATGAACTACACATTTCAATATAATACGTCGTTGACCAAAAGCAAGTAAAAACATGAGCTCATAGTTGAAATTCTCTGAGATTTAACGCCCATCTAGCCCAAATCGGGAAATGAAAGCCATCCAATAGCGCCACTTTCTGGGATATAAGCGCGAACAATGTTATCAATATACTATTTTCTTAGTTTGAGCTAGAACTAAACTCAAAATCAGCGTTTCTCATTTCCTCACACAGACCTCATCTACCGACTGGTAAACTCCTCTATTTAACATTTTAAATGATTAATATAAGCAGCCCTACTTGTTCTCATTTGTGACTTGAATCGTCCTACCGCCAGGAACCAGATCGACAGTGTTTATCTGAACAATCGAAAATAGAATTATGCTTCAGTTATAGCGAGGCATTACCTTTCCCATAAAATCTTCATCGATAGAAAATGTTAAGGAGAGATCGCTAACGTCACCGTCGTACTTCTTCACGAAAGTAAGGTTACGATAAAGTTCGGGATCCAACTGAGATAGTTCATCAAAGGCACAAAGACGACGCCCTCCAAGCATCTAAAACAACATGGATATGCAAGTAAAGCTGACCTTATCCATTCCAGTTCTTTCCTGAAGAGAAACAAGGAAAACTTCTTTCTCGACACACCATTACTCCGTATGGAAAGAGCACAAAACTTATTAGAAACATTCTTAAAATATCGTACCGCGGCAAGAAGAACTGGTGCTAGCTGAACATCAACCACAATACCCTCATACACTGCCTTGGCCAGAATTCTGCCCACGAATTGGAATAGAGCCAAATGATCTTCATGTACACTTGAGGTCGGAGATGGATATAGCACTCCGGCGGCAGTACTCTGTAATCATTCCCTTAATGATTTCTAAACTGTATAAACTTTAATAAACTTACATGGAACAAGTTTAAGGCAGGATCGAACACTTGCTTGATAGTCAGTTCAAGGAACTCCTTGAACACTCCATCCTGGTCTATACCGGCCTCATCGAGACCCTGGAAAAACTTTGTTCTAGCTGACAAAATAAACATGTAGAATAAACCTTGAGAAAGCACCTGTTGATTCACGAACTTCACTCGTATTGTAGACTTGAGTGCTCTTGTTGATAACATTGACAGCTGCCTGTAACCGTCTTCAACAAGTCGATTTCGCGCGACTGTGATGAGAGTAGCTGACGATTCGATGCTCGACTGCAGAAAATTAACTTCAAGGAATAGCTCGCAAAAATTACGCTATTTATCCAATGAAAGAAGTACGGAGCTGATCCCTAAAATGCTATGAACCGACAGCCGTCGAGAATTTCAAGTGAAACGTCAAAAAGGAGAAATGACTATCAGACAAATTCTTGCTTCGGTCACACATAGTTCAAATGATATACCTTATCTGCGCTGACGAATTTCCTAAATAACAGCATCCTCTCCTTGAGTGAAATCAAATGGCTCAATTTACGCATTAGAAGTATGCCTCTTGATGTCTTTTTCTCAAACTCTCCCATTAGCACCGAACTCTTTACGTCACTGAAACAGTTCCAGTAAGATTACAACTGGAAGAAACTACGGTCCAATTGAATTTCGTAGTCAAACTTACGGAGCCAGCCAGAATTTCGGATCATTGACAAATGAGCGGCGGCTGTCACGAACATGAAGGACCATGCAAAGAGTATGGACACTCGCAAATAAACCGTAATTAGAATTCCGATCGTCTGAAATAGAGCAGAATGAAGAGAATAAGACAATCTTTTCGATGGACTTAACCGAAAAACCTACCTACGTATCCGCTCCATACAGCACGGAAACAGAAATAATTGCAAAAACGAGCAATGTGTACAAGTTCATCTAGAGGAAATGGTACTGCACGTTCGTAGAGCTCTTCCTCATCCAAAATTCTTAAAATGTGTTTTTGAGAAAGCAAAACCTGATGGGATATTCTAGAGAAGGACAGAAAATGAGAAGAGTCATTGAAAACTTAAGCGTCAAAACTCAACTGATGCCTCCCATTAAAATTCCACAGAAAAAAANAAAAAAACACCACGATCATTCGAACTGCATCATAGTTCTGAGTAAGCCAGAGAAGAAAGGATATAATCCATTGGCGTTAACTTATCCCATCTCTGGGGCCCCGTACTTCAATAAACGTGATCGTATTGAAAGCATGTTAGCTTATAGACTGACTTGCGCTGCGTAGTCGATGTACAAGTGAGAGCTTACTAATCTATTACCAATTATGTACCCCCGAGTGGACGACCTGGCCGGTCCAAGCGGACACATATGGCGGTCCGTAATTAGATACCCACGCCTGTAGGATAGCGCGCCGCTTACCACCACACCCCTCCGTCCAAGCCCGAGGCAATTCACTTAACTCCTGAACGACTATAGAAGGAAAATCTGGGTAACTCACGATATCACAATGGCAGCAGCATCTGCAAACAATGTTAAGGGAGCTGCATGTGGACTTTGAGGACGAGCCAGCAATGCCAATGCAGCGGTTAGCGGTGGAGGCGAGGTAGAAGGAGAAGATGATCTCCCTTCCCCACCCCATCGAACAAGATATGACCACAGTTGTCGCAGAATCCTGTCTTCTCGGCAAACTCCTGAAAACTTGTCTTCAAAATAGTTGAAGAACAAGTACAAATCATCAACCAACTTATTGGGAGCTGGATATTAAATCCAGGGTAAAATGGGTTTAAACAACAAAAAAAAAAGAGTTAGCACTAAACAAGAAACACAAGGTACAGAGCAAAATAAAGTGGAGTGACTCACCTGCTATAATTTCGTTCTTCATATTACCCATAGTTGACAAGGCTGTCATATAGAGCTGACATACAACCGCTGCGAGTGTTGGTGGTGTCTCCTTTTCCACTTCTCCTATAGGCTCGGACGAAGACCCACCTCCCAACTTCTTCCACAACTCTGGGAAAAAGCAGATGAATATTGAGAAGTATTTTGAGTGAAACTACCTTACAAGTTGTTTCTCTGAATTGAGCATTTCTAAAGCTTTCAGCTGACGGACAATTTTAAATGTTCTATTATAAGATATAATTCCAAGGTTCAGTTTTATAAGAGTTCTATGAGTAAATAGTCGGGAAATAATAAGCAAGGAAGTTAGAATAGATGAAATTCTAATGACAAGAAAACCGAAAATCTAAAGAGTTCGGCAAATTTTTTTGCTATCTTTTGCTACTTAATCCTCATGCTATCGGAATTTAGGTATCTGCGTCATATGTAATAGTCCACCAAAGAATGCGAGTGACTTAAGCCGAAGTACCACATAAACTGACTGTTAAACGTGGCTCCCAGATCTTTCACCGGCACGTGACCATTTGGGCGACTCTGATCAACTCCTTCGAGGGCTTTGTCGAAAAGTCTGCTAACGATGCGGTAACTCCACAACATTTGCAGCTGCCGTAGAACATTACGCAGAGACCTCTCCGTTCTATAACAACTTTGATTGAAGTCAAAATGGGGTCATCTCAATGAAATGCTTACTTGGGATCAATGGGCAACTTGTAGTGACCGAATATTGGGTGCCAATGATTATGACTAGATTGTTCACCAGGACGAACGGCAAATTCTGAAAAATAGGAGAATTTTTGCACAACCATATCCTCTTATGAAGCAGCCCTAGTACCTGTGCACTGTGCCATAGCCAATCCGATGACCCAAGTCCAATCAACTATTCGACCTTTGACCGTCTGAACAAATAAACTTTCAGATGGCTTGAAAGACAACAGAATCGTAGATAGTACCTCTTCGTCCAGATAGCCTAGATGGATCACATTTCCGAGCAAGTTAATGGTTCTCTGTGGCTCTATGCTTTCCACAATGTCCGATGAATTACGTATGTGAGTTAAACATCGTCCAAATAGACCAGACGTGAGTAATGCATCAAGATTCTAAAATAAGGCATATCTAACGCCAGAAGATTACCAATCAATCAATAAANAATAAGTCATACTGACCGCTTTATTCACATGGAATATAATTGCAGGACATGTGAGGACTTGAGTGATGAACAACGGTACTAATGTCTCGTCGTTTTTAACGGATTTCATAAGTATGGAAAACAAAGCGTTTAACGCTTGGGCACTTAACACCGGTTTATGCTCATTCGATGCGACGAACAGGGAATTCTGAAGAAATTTTGTATTCAAACAAAAAAAAACGACAAGAACAAGCATGACTTTCATACCGCGAGACGTGAGAAATTAGCATGTTCTCCTAAGGAAGAGCACATTTTGCTGCACAGATCATTCAATACCTTCTGCACCTGCAAAAATTTTTTCCATCTTCAAGCTGTCAATATGAAATGTAAGGAAATAATAGACAACAAAATGTGTTAAAAATTGAATAACCAATTTTTCCTACCTGAGGAGCATTCCGAACAAGGAGCCAACCATTACTTGAGCTTAGTACAACAAGAAAATGAACGAAAGTTTGCCATATTTTGATTTCAGCAACACGAGCACCCTGCAAATAATCTTAATAGAGAGTGGCAAGTTCAAACACAATCGTACTTTTCCTGGACCCATTGCCCTAGTGATAGTAATATTGGCCTGCATAGTTTTCCAACCCTTCATGAACCAATAAGACATGGTCTGGCAATGTGGGCGCATAATGAGTACCGCAATGTATTCCACACTCCAAGACCCTTCATGGATGAGAGCTTCAGGTTGCTCTCAAGCTGCAGCTACATTTCAAAAGAAGTCCTCATTTATATTGAACTATACTCTCTGTAAGCTCAGCCGTTGTCAGAATTAGCGCTCTAGGCAGGTAAAGTATACAAAGCAAAATTCGTCGTGTGAATGTACAACTACCACTTAGAGTAAGGTAGTGTAATACTTTTTGTAAGTGAACGAGGACATGTTTCAGAAAAGTGCTAGCCTTACCGAAATATACATGAGCGACTGGGGAATAACGGTGATGATGTTAGTGGTAACTTTACTTGCAGCCACAATCGTTGATTTGTTGAGGAACATCGTGGCCCAATTCGTATCTTTAGCTGACGAATCCAACGACAAAATTATGTGCCGACATAATAGGGATAAAATCTGAACCTCACTGATAATCGTCCATTGAAATGTTCCTAACTGCTGGAAATAAGGTATACCTCATTATCATCAGGAAGCTGCTTGATACGCAAAAGCAGACGAGACCACTTCAGCACTTCATCATTTGGAAGTAACTCCTTTCCCGATTTCTCAAGATCAGTGAACGCTGCCAGCTTCTCCGATATAGTCGAACTGAGCTTTTTAATATCAGGGATTCAGAAAGTTCGAAAAAACTGTTGTGGTTCTCATCCAACGATTGCAACTCTCAGCCAAATGCCTTCATATAAATATTCCAGTTAAATGAATATTTTTACTCAGGGGAATTACTAAATCAAGATAAAACACTCGCGGCACCTCGCATTACATATCACTAGGGGGTGCAAAATGGAACGAAGACGCTTCTTCGCATAAAATATGCAATTAGTTCCCATGAAAGTCTGGGCTAATTGTTGAGCAGTTTCAAAGCTAATTCAATCTATAACTTGGCACAAAACACGGATGCAGCGTAGTAGAAGTTCAACTGGAGAACTCAGCACTGTCCAACAGTCTAGCATATCTCAAGTTCAACAGTTCGAATAAACTTTCTTACTTCTGATTTACCAGTTGCAACAATCGTAGCATAACTACTGCTTTCATATCTGACATAAAAAAATTAACCTACCGGATTTCATTCACAAATTTTCGTCTGGCTAGACAGCCTCTTGCTAATGCCTGTAATTTGACAGCGATCTCGGCGTGAACTCGCCCGAGTTCACGTTCTCTTCGCTGAGCTGCGGCATCCGCCAAGAAACGACTACGTTCGTCCATATCCGATCATAATACACTCTCAATGATCATTTTTACCTCCAGAACATTTCGAATCTTGTTCTTGATCATAATCCTTCTGATAAGAATTCAAACGTAATGTAGGTAGGCTAAATGGGGTTATATACCTCGTAGATCAGCTACAGTCAAAACCATATGAGAAAATGTTTATTAAAATGACTAGATCATGGAAATGCTAAAGCAGAAGCGGAGATCTCTGTAGAAATACTTTTAAAGCACCAAATGAAGCATCAGAAGACTACTCGTGATTGCAAAAAGCTTTCAAAAAATGGTCGAAGAGACTCACTGATTAGCTAGCCAGCTGGTCAGCCAGCAACCTAGCTTACAATCCAACAACATAGAAAAATAACAATTCAAAAACTTTGTAAGAAAACTAGAGCAAGGTAGTGAGGAAGAATACAAATACCTACTTATTTCGACTTGAGTAAGACTATACTAGTTAATATGATAATACATGCGAATTTCCTAAATTTAGGCACCGAAAACTTCTAATATGAGCATTAAACAACAGAGAAACTTACAAGGCTCAGATGAACTTAGTGAAAGATTCAGACCTCAGTATGTTGTTTTGATCCTTTATGAACCAGTGGTTGTTCTTCAGCAACCGGAGCTACCAACTGAGATGTGGGTGCCTTTGAAGGGGTACCGGCTTTTGGCCGCATAGAATTCATTACAATTGTTTGAGAACGTTCGTCGGCTGAAAGAAAGATTACATTGACTTCGAGAAACTTTGTTTCCAATGTTTTCTCCTATTTTGGCCCCAATAAATCAAAAATATCGTAATCTTGATTACTATGGAGGGATATAATGAAGAAAACAATGATTTCAGAAAAACAGGGATAAAAAGTGACTGAGTTTTGGCCGGGCATTCCTTGACGACCCAATGATGTCCAAAGTAGATAAGGAACTCTAGAAACGTACAAGCAGCAGCTTTGGCACTCTTGTTTCTCATTTTCCGTCTTGCTGCAATCAAATCAATTTGACGTTTCGTTCGTGGAATCCTTATACGCATAAAGCAGCATACCAAAACTACTGAAATTCGCCAAAATAAGGAAAATTTTATAAGTACAAAAGAAAAACAAGAGAACAATGGTGGTTTGGTAAGTATCGCAAGATACAAAGTTCCACATACTCATTATGAGCATTACGCCTGATACAAGAGCGATCAGCATCCATAACCGTAGTCCCGGAGCAATGTGTTGATCCAAAGCCGATAGCTGATTGGCATCCATCTCCTAGAAAAGTCCATTGTTCTCTTTTTGTAATTCATTAGACGTTGACCAATCAGCCCAGAACGAAAGTAAAATAGTAGACAAAATCTTAAATCTCCTGACTACGGCTAGAAATCAATTGAAACCAATGACGAATGATAGCAATGATAGAATGAAGTCTTCTTGGCTATACAAATACAACTAGTGGAGTTCTTCGAAATTTAGCAGGGCTATACTGACCACAGATTAGCCAGAGCTAAACTACTATTGAACTAAAAAATATTTTACACAATAGTTTACAAGTTTTGAAAGCAGCACCACCTTTTCGGAACGTTATTCATCTAACAACTGAAGAGAAAAAGAAAAGTAAACAAGCCAAGTCGCAGAATGTTTACCTGGAGCTCCGATTTTTTCACGAAACAAGTGAACTCTTAAACGATGTCTATTAAAGTTTTATTACTCAATCAAATGATGGCAGACTGCAAAAGTTTCTGGTTGGCTATAAAAATCCGGATTTCTACTTTTCTCGAATAACCTCTCATGAAAAGGCAGACAAAGAAATTTGGATCAGGAGTTCCCGCTTTAAATGTTAGGGCTGATTTCAAGGATTGTATGTTGAGAAGGTTTGAAAAACTGACAAAAAAAATCGGACTCCATGGCAATTGTGAAAAAAATTTTTTGTTGGAAATTGAGCATGGCAATGGACCGAGGAATGAGTTAATAGTGAAGGTCGGTGAAGTGAAATGAGATTGAGAAGTGTACAAGGTCAACGATTAAACGTGGGGCTCGTAATCAATAGCATAAAGGTGTGAGAGGAGTGGGCACGAGATTCGAGTGGGGAAATGATGAAAAAGCGCCCGAGTAAAGTGAACAGACGGAGGCGGCCGAGTGTCCCGTCGGGCGACCGCGCCACCACTGCCCAGTCATGCATCACAGCCACTTGGCCGAAATGTCATTCTGCCAAAGTATCACGTATTCCCGAACATACGTCTACGTTAAATACTGCCCTTGAACATGACATTGGGATCGCCTTCCCTCACAATGTAAACTACATGCAAAAAAAATGAGCCCCATTTAACAAATGGGTACCTTTGCGTGTCAGGAACATCGGACGGTTTACTAGGTGCACGCTCAGCAGTATTGATGTACCAGTCTGATCGCCCAGCTTATCCATCTTTTGTAAAAATTTTCGGTCCTCCTACTCGCCCGGACAGCTCATGGGCTAACCATCTACCAAAGTTTAACATTTGCGTCCTTTGGGTTGAGCAACATGTCAGTAGAACCCCTGAATGGTAGCCACTACGAACTTAGCCGTACTACTCAGGAAGCATTGGGTAATTACTTCCCAATAAGACCCAACCCATCACATGCCCTTCTTCAAAGCGTTATCTCGAGGCTTTGCATACGTGATGTGTCGGTAGGTGTATAGTTTACGTGATGTGGGTGGGATGGATAGGTGAGCGAACTTTTGATTGTGCGAAATTGCGCGTGGTCAGTTGCAAAATGCGCTCCATTGACGATTCCTGTGTTTATCATTGGAGCGAGAGTTTCAATTAGGGCAAGCCAAATTGATCAGCTGATCGTATGCATCTGACATTCCTTGGAAGCTTTACTATTTGCATCTGCCTTTGAGCCTATGCTTTTCGTCATCAATACCTGTCCAGTTAATACATTTGGGTAGCTCAATGGCGGTGAAGTTGCGCCATTGTATATTGCTACCCTGAGGGGTTATCCTCGACTTCTGAATGCCTTGTATTGATACACCAGGTAAATAATGCTTTATAAGGCAGGCAGAGGAGTGCGGACCCACATATCTCGGGTCCGCTCGACGCCGCACCATTAAGAGGCGTGGATTCGGTTGGGGGTCGTCTCAGAGGGTGAGACGACGAATAGTTATAGGGGATCATCACCGTAGTCGACGATTCCATATTTGTATTTCGGTAACATTGACGGATGAGCATTGATTACGTATCTCATATAGAACTGTCCGGTTCTAGACCATCGTTCCTTGCGCGCGGAATTCCGTTTTTCAGTGCGAGGAGAGAGAGAACAAGCTACGAAGTTCACTGAAGCCTCCTTGCAGTGTGCGGTACGTTCCACATAAGTTCATAACTCGATCCATCTTAAGCGTGGAGGCCAGACCCCTATAGTGTACAATGTCCTATAGACATGCGTAAACTTAGCCAAGCTCCTCCCACAGTAGGCGGGGCGTGCAGTCAAGTGGAAAATGCTTCTTAAAAACATCATAAATCTGTTCAAAATAGAATAGAATAGGAATAGATCAACAAATCAGACGGAGGAGACTCATCTACGAAGAGCCGTGCGCTTACAAACTTTTTGCATAAACTCACAACTCACACCACAGCCTATAGCCAGATTCTCGACGTTAGTGGGCATATCCGAACTGCTACAGTCAGTCAAATATTGCGAAAGCATGTACGATTTAACCTATTCATGGAACGATAATTCGTAAAAAAAATATTTCAAATCCCGGGAGTATGCAAGCTTAGCAACCTCTACACAACGCACTGATATATACTACCATTGTTGTTTCAAAACTGATACTTCTACAATTCCTGTAAAATCCTTAGTCACTGACTAACTGACTGACAATATCTTCAGACCCATCTGTTCACAACTCTTCAGAGCCATCATGGAAAAATAACATCTTCATAGCGTTTTAGTGCTTCATTTTGGCACACAACAGAACATATAAAACTGCACAACGTAACGACTTGGCAAATTGTGTAAGTATGTAAGAGCATTATATCACAGCAACGTATACTGAAAACACTCAGTATCGATTCGTAAACCTATACATAGCACTAACACAGCACCGGCTTATCTAAGAAACGCGTAACAACGTAAGTAGTGAAGAGATTATTTCCTTGTAAGATGATAACAATGGTGATGAGAACAATGGAAAAGCACCCCCTAAATTAAGGGTCATCAGAAACTGCTCTTATTGAGATATCCGTTATTGAAAGGCAAAATTACAGACCACAATGAAAGTTGCCCAAACCTGACTCAATGTCGTAAGCGAATCTTTGTGAATTGCGACTGCGCCAAACACTTTCTTACAATTGCGCTTTCAGGAAAACTAAGACAATCATTAACTAATGCGCATTAAGTCAACACATATAACAGTAACCAAAATACAAATTCAAAAAAAAAAACAGCGCAGCAGGATTCACAGCTCCTCATGCGACTTTAAAAGTACAAATGGCCGCTTTGGGAAGTGATTAAGTTTTGAGATTCTTTGGGCTGACTCAATTTTACGTTGAACCCATTCAATGTCCTCTGCCATATACGTGAAAATGAATTCATCGACAGTTTCCTAAACAAACTCAACTTGAAGACGTAGCCAAGAAAATCATGAACAAAAGCGCAATAAGTCCATCGCGAAATTAACATAAAACATAATCCCTAGCTGGAAGGAATATTCCAACGTTATAATCAAGCAAACATCTAAATTGCTCTCCATCTATCTACTGCACAAAAACTCATATTCTTAACACGATGAAAAAAGTATTGTAAAACCATACCTGAAAGTAAATGCGTAAAAGCTCGTTTCGTAGATCTTGCTCTAACCGTAGAATGGGCTTAGCATGATATTCAAGCAATGGCTCAATCTTCTGAAAAAAGATGAATCTTACTGAAAGATTGAAAACAGAACGTATAAAGAAACATCGGAGTAAGTATTAAATATAATCTTTAAGCAAATATTATATGCACGAAATAAAACATTGTGATTAGTCGCAATGGGCATTCCGGTATAATACTATGGTGACAACCCAGTTTCGTTCATTGTGAATTAGAACAGTTTAATAACCTAGGCGAAACATCAAGCAGAAACGGGGATAAAATTTTTCCTATGCTTGGGGACCTCATTTCGACTCACCGAGAGTTGGGATCTCGACGTTACAAATGGCACCACATACTTTTGCAATTGTACGAACAAGAAAGTAACTAATGGTTCATTTCTACTTCAAAACTTCAACCACACTGTATTACCGAAATAAGAACGCTAGTATGTAACTCACATCTATGTACCATTGACTGCTACTCATATATGAGTCAGCTACACGAGAAAGCCACCCGTTAAGTTCAAAATCATCTTCTCTATACTGTTGCAACTGCTTCCTTCGTTGCCAAAATTCATTGATCAACTCATAGATCTGAAAGAACAATCGCTAATGACATGCAAAGCTTCTTAACGATAAATGTAACAAAAACCAATCAAAACCTTACTTTGCTACCCGGAAACTGGCAACCATACGTGATTCCCATAGTGGTTGAAGGAGTGCACTGCAGTATCTCACGTGAAACAGGGTAATTCCCTTGAAGAGGTTTTCCCTCCTGAATAAAAGGTATCATAGTTGATAGCATCTTAAAGTTCAACCTAAAGTGACTTTTTTTTCAAAAATCTGTCTCTAATGTACTGAGAGGCATAGTGGCGGATTAATAAGGAAAACAATACGAATGGCTATACGCGATCAATACATTACCACATCCTTTTACACTAAACACAAAGAATCAGGAAATATCACGCAATTAACAGAAATAACCGGAAAAGTTCGAATTGTCTTTAAGCAAACTCAAACTTTTGACTTACCAGTATAGTTTCCATCGACATTGCAAGCGTCGGGAACGCTACAGGAGCTAATTCACAAAGAATGGCTAGATGATCATAACGAGACCAACCAGCGATAATGAGACCCTTAATAGTGTAATTAGAAGATAACGTAATATACCATGCAATTCTAAATACGAACAGGCGATTACCTGTAGCACATCGAACTCATGGTAATTCCTTGACAGCTGCTCAACCCACGCCTCATGATTTCGGATGTAGTGTACAGGATTCGAGTTGAACCTTGCAGGGCCGTCAGCTCCTTTCCATGCTGAGCTACCCCATACACGTCGAAATGGCTGAAAACCTGAGCTTCATACAAAATCCGGGGTCTGAACAATAGCTCACGATGATGGTGCACAAATTTAGGCTTTCAAAATAAGTACGCATGTCAGACCTTCAAACTCAGCCACGTGGTTTTCGGCAAGTACAAGTCCAGGTCCTCTGCATAACTCCAAAGCACGGGTTCCAAAACTTCTGTCATGTGATATGCTGTAAGATCGAATTCCATTGCATGCCCAAACATATCGTGCCATGCCAACACCGTTGTCTGAAAAGGGTGAATTTTACCGTTACCGATTCAGAAATTTTGTGAAGAGAGAGGATGAACCACTGTGATTTCGAAGAAGGTGGCTCCGAGTTAGCCGGGTATTTCGAAAAAAGGAAAGGCAGGTGGTTTGGCTGTTATAACTGGGAGTCACGACTCCTAACACAATAACGGTAATAATAAATGGCAACACCATTGCGTTATGTTCCTAACAATTACCATGCAATCACAATAGGCAGCCCTATTCCCTACTTGTCCCAGTCCGTGTTTGGAAGTGAATTGTAAACTTTGGTCCAATATTCAGTTCATCTATGGATTTTCAACAGATACGCTCAAAATCCACCTTGCAATCCTATGCCAACATTTAAATCTTCTTAGCCGTTGATATTAGAGCTCACCATCCAAAAACTAAACTTAGTTGGAGAGTTCAACATTGCTTACTACTCCTTCCTCGAATTTCACATCAATGCAAAGTGGGAATGAAACGAGATACTCACGGAGTATTTGTCCTTGATGTACTTCGCAACTCTAGAGATGTGCCAAAGCATTAATCGATCTCTCGACCCTTGCCGTCCCATTTCTACTAGACTCGCATTGCAGACACCTATCTGAAATGATTTTCGCATAAAAGTTGCATTTGCCAATTCACCGCTGAGCTATCAGGATGCCACAATCGATCCACCGCTCTGAGGAAAAAAGTTGCAGCAACAGCGATGTGGAAGATAGGTGGAACATTCATTTTAATGCCTTCAAATCGAACTTCTCTAATCATTTACACGATACAATGGAGGAACAACATACTTGAAATGCTTCATCGGCTCCCATATGAAAATATGGCATTCCGTGCTTCTTATGCACTTCTGCAACCTGATCAATCATATCCGTTATTAAATTCCACGCTTCTGGCTCAGGGAAGCATATTACCTGGAATGAAATTGAATTGGGATGAATAATAAAGTGCTGAAAGAGCATATAAAACCAAATATAAAAAAGAAATTTCCATACTTGAGGGAAGCGCACATCCTCCCTCAAATGGGCAAACTGCTCCAATTTCAAGATCCATTCCAAATGACCAAATGTTTGAACAAGCGGAATAACTTCCAAATGATGGCGCTTTGCTTCTTTCAATATATACTCAACCTGAACGTCCGCCATATTTTTAACTAACATTATTTTCTAACACTGTAAAAATCAAACTTACGTTTTCCATAGAGTATGCATTGCCATTCACAGCTACAGATAAGTTGCCGGTATACGGAAACATGTCCTCCCACTCGATCAGAATACCAGTTGCCTTTATTCGATTCAAGTAGTAGAAAATTTCAGTAAAGAATTCGGGCTAAAAAGAGGCTTTCAGTAAAAAACTTTTTTTCAAAAGTGGTAATGCGCGAACCCTGAAAGCGCCTCCTTTGAGATCCAAATGAACGATTCTACGATTTGGGATGAATTTCCCATTCGTATTGAGATGAGGATAGGAGTCGTCGTCTGAATCAGGGCGGGCATTGTGTGACTGCTTCCCAAAAACGTCATTTGCAGCTACAGCACCCATGGCAGGCATCTGTTCCTGGTCTTGTTCTCCTTTATAAGCACTAAATAATACAAATTTCAAAGGCAAAAACTTTTCCAAAGGTAGTAAACAAAGACAAAAGACGTACACCGCATCTGGTCCATCAACTCGATCAGGATCAACGCCATCGCCGTCTTCATTTTTTATTATGGGCAGGGGTGCACCTTCTGCTTGAGCTCCGCCGCCATGGTCATGGTTACCATATTCCTTGGATTCTTCTGGAAGCGGATGCAACGCTCGTTCCTATAACGGACTTCGTTTCTCTTGACGCTAGAGCAAACAGCAAAGATTGAAGACAAAACACATCTGCAAATAAGAGCGAAGTTAACCAAAAAGAAACCATCAGTCCTGTCTCCCTGTATATAAAGCGGTAACTTTGGGTCTCTGTTTGTGGGTCGGTTTGTGCGTCCTTCCAATAGTCACGTGGGCACGATGAAGAGGTAGCGTGAGCGCGGTGAGGAACAGTTATGAAATGGGAAGTCAACCGATACTGTTTATATTGCTCCTCTGACAAGTCGTAGGTAAGCGTTAGTGGGCATGTGGTGCACCTGTTGGCGAGCGTAGCTCAACTGGTAAGAAAGATAAATGGCGAAGAAAAACCCGAAACCCAAGTTGTACTATAACGTAGAAATCCATACTAACCTTCTCGAACGGTGCCACAATAGCTTTTGCCAGCGACTGCGAGTTTTTCAGCTGATTTGAAACGAACAAGAACACGCATACGAAGGCGGCCAGATAGAGCAGCTTCAAGCAACCGCTGCGCGGTTTCCGCATGAACCGAAAGACCATGCCGCTACCGGAACACCGTGCTCAATTCATCACAACTGCAATTCAACAGTTAGAGCGATAGCTGTAAAACGTCAAAAACGACGAAAGTAAAACAGAAAGAACAGACGAACAGAAAAAACAACAAAACGCGATAGACAGCGATCAATTACAAGAGGTTTGTGTGAAAGTATGGGCCAGTTGCGAAAAAAAAAACGCGCTCCTAACCAGGATCAACAAACAACCTGTACAGCGAATATTATTGCAAACACTGAATAACCACAAATGTGGTCGATGTCTCAAAGAAGAACTTCATAGGCACGAAAATCCCTTGCTAATCGTGATCGACGATGATCGATACTTTGATACATCGACCTCGCCTGCATCGGAACACTAAAAAGCTGGCCAGTCCTGCAGCGCCACTACGCAATGCAGGTGGCGCCGCCCGCACGCAAAAGGGCGCTTTCAGACTTCAACGACGTGCGTCGTTTCAACCGACCGACAACGTTGTTGGCCATGCGTTGACAATGCTGCACACCGATCGATACCGACTGAACTCAATCGGTCCGGCGCTGTCAACGTGTGGACAGCAACGCTCTCACCCGGTCGCACGTCATTTGAATCAACGCATGTCGATGAAGAAGTCTGACAGTGCCCGATAGCACAAATACCAGTACTACATTTTTCCTAACACAACATTTTTCCCGGAAAACTTACGTTTCTCTGTGATTGATGGATATCTGATTCCATACTGACTGACTACAGATGCCACATTGATTGCTTATCAACTGTTCTCTCTAGTGACGATTTTGCTTTTCATAGAAAGCTTTTTCATTGCCTTTCAATATAGTGTTTATTATTGATGTTGATGTCACTAATTTTTTTCGTGCTATGTGATCCACGAACATCTATATGAATCACGGCTACACTCGAACAAGAATGAAACTTCAGTTCGGGCACTCCGCTCATTTTTTTTTNTTTTTTTTTGATATTCGTGACGCTATTGCGTTAGCGAAAGGCTGCTTTCAGACTTCAACGATTCAACCGACGTGCGTCAGTCCGTCCGTTTGTGCGTGCAGCGACGACAGCACTAGCCGCTTTTTGACAACAATGGCACGTGATCCATAGGTGTCGAGCGTTGTCAACAAGTGGCCAGCGCCGCCGCCCCTCGCACGCACGCGACGGACGGACGGAGGGACGCACGTCGGTGAATAGTTAAAGTCTGGAAGCAGCCAGTGCCGCTCAGCGCTCGTAGGCCATCGCTGACAAACCATAGGTCAAAAATAAAAAAAATCAAATCCACTGTCAAAAAAATCGGGAAAAAACACAACTCTAAAGAACGTAACGAAGCAAATATCTCTGCCGACTCGCGGCATCGACCGACAATGAGGGCGTAAATATAGCCGAGCGCTACGGGTGCACTTTAGTACTTTACGCAGATACAACGTAGAGACGAGATACTATGAATAAGCCCCAACCCTCCTGGTCGACGCGATGGTGCCACCGGTAGCGCAGAGCACTGAGTGGTGGCGCTTGGCACTCGTGACTTTTGCGTCAAAGGCAGTTGGCACACTGTTTGAAAGATGCCAATTAACACAAACTGCGCGGACAACATATTCCCTTTTATGGCACGACCGCCGTTGAATTACAGATTCTTCACTGGCCATATTCACGACGCATTGAAAAGGAATCTTTGGCGAGGACACGGTGTAGGTGAATCGAGTAGTGAGGAATTTGCACTGCCCCACGACCGTTGGCACGAGAAAGGACCCATAGGCCCACTGAATGTTGAATCTCCGTCTATCGAATTTATTTGTTTCCTGCTCTGGATTTTACACGCTAATTGATGCAACGGACATGAAGGGATTATCCATCGATCTGATCGAGATCGGGATCAACGGCCAATTCTGAAGCGGTGAAAGAGTTTTGAGCTGATGCCGATGTCGACACATCAATACAATCATTAAGGTTGGGTTCTCGAGCAAAACCAAAATGTGTGGTAACACACTTGCAAATGGCAAAGCACAATAAAAAGGTTAGTAAAGGATTAAAGCAAAGAAGGCAAGGAAGGGACAGCCCAAAGCAGATAAGCCAGCAACAGCAGGGACAAGTAGTGATGAGAATAACGGCCCTCCAATTATCAAAGCTTTTGAAGAGGTATCAACCCTGACTGCAGAACTGCTGTACATAATATCCTAAACTGTATGAGTAGGAATAAGCATAAGCGAATATTTCTGACTTCTATGGAACTAG
>UZAF01016793.1:32461-49114 GCA_900617895.1 Haemonchus placei
GGGGATAAGAAATACGATCCTGTTAGGAGACGCCACCTTCAGACGTTTTGTGGGTTTGGCTTATTTGTTGATTCGGGGACGGGAAATCGGCTCAGGGCTGGGGTTTCTCACCTTCAATTGACGACCATCATGAGAGGGAAAGAGGAGCAAATCACTTGTCAACTGTGGTAGTTTGCGAACAATCGCTCAGATTTCACAGTGACTTTTTTGGGAAAATTTCCAGGCTCCAATGTGGTCAACTCGATATTCAGAAGGAAATTCAGGTAGATTAACTTTACATAAGTAATCTTGGTAGCGTAAAAGATGGGTCGAATGGTGAATTTGCGACCAGAGTCCTTACCAGTTATCCCAGCTGTTCCCCTTTAAACTAGACCTCCAAGCTGCAGAGTAGTCGTAGCTTTCTGTCCCTGCAGAGTCGGCCAGCTGGTACCAGAGCCGCCGGCACTCAGCTGCAATCCGTCTTGCTGGTGCTCATTTTTTTGCAAAGCAACTAAAAACTTCGGGGGATCGGCAACTGTTGTCACGAGGAAGCTGTGAGTAATGATAATTAGCTAACAATAACACTAGTTGCTTTCGAGAAATCGATTTGTGCGATAAAAGACGCCCCTGTTGAGGTGTTGGAGTGAAGACAATTCAGTTTTAGTCTGCAGGTAACTAAACTATTGGCGAACAAGAGACTTTCCTCAGAAAAACTAGTAAAATATGCAGTCAGAAGTGACTCCATGTGGACAAAAAAATAAATTGTTTTGGCATTAACCAGTCCCGTTCTGGGGTGCACCCCGTATTTAATTTCTATTCCCCGCGGCCTTCCAATGTGAATTTGGCTTAAACAATGAATAGCGGTGGTTGCGCGATGTACGAATCAGTGCTTGATCCTCCCAGGTGACTCTGATACCAGTTGGCCGACTCTGCAGAGACAGAAAGCTCTGTTGAGTTGAACGAGTACCGAACCGGGATTCGATCCGCCGACCATAAGAGTGTGGTAGTGCCCCTATTGCCACTATACCACATCTGCCGAAACGAAGTGTAAGGGATACGTAAATTCTGTTCTTTCCCATCTATCAACATTCACTCACCCAGTCATATTGTTATGGGAGCTTTTGCCTGTTTGGGGGTTTCCTCAAAACTTAACTACGCCCTGTTCATTTTATCTGATTGCAAATGATAGAATCAGAAAAAATTATGCACAAGTGAGGGTACGCAGAAGAAATCATCGTAGTGAGAGACCCAGACTACGTCCCTTCTTATATGAAATATCACGGAAGTGACCAGACACAACTTCCTTTGAGGCCTGTAAGTTAATATCGAATCTGTTTGTCTGCATGAAGATGACATTTGATTGTGGAAAGGAAAATGACATAAACATGCAAATAATGCCGTGCACTACTGGGTACCCATCGGTCGGCCGTCACAGCAATTTATCGGATATGCCAACTAGGCAGTCAAATGCACTACCATCCACCACAATGGAGGCTAAATGCGCGGCGCACCCTAACCCTGTTGTACGACATTTGGTCCGATTCTCTAATCGGTCATTCAAAGGGGAGAGTTGCTGATCAGTTTGGAGGGATCCGTAGACATGCCTAACTGCACCAACGACTCTTGCGCTTGTGCCAGCGTCGCATCAAGGAGAGACGCAATCATTTNCCGATTCTCTAATCGGTCATTCAAAGGGGAGAGTTGCTGATCAGTTTTGAGGGATCGGTAGACATGCCTAACTGCACCAACGACTCTTGCGCTTGTGCCAGCGTCGCATCAAGGAGAGACGCAATCATTTCGAAGTTCCACAACATGGATAATCAATCCACTGAAGTACGCTGCTACTGGTTTTGATGACGTTTTGGTCCATAACGGCTTCAAATTCTCCAAAGTGACCCTTTCTTTATCTCGAGCTTCTTCCCTCTCCATTTCAGGATTCTCCATAAACTAATTGGTTGGCCGTTGCTTCCCGAGACACGTAGGAATCCTGGGAATCCTGTATCTTCTGCCGTCCTGTTAACTATCGCAGGCCTCAGTGTTATCCCTATTCATCCTGTGGTTCGACATCGTAGTCAGTAAACTCTATTGAGTCAACATTTACATTTTGCCAAGGTTCAATGGAAGCCGAAATGATCTCTTCATATTGAAATTTCTCATTCAAGGACAAAACAAGTCAAGATGAGTACTGAACATCAGGGAGCTTCTATAACTGCGGATTTCCATGGGCAGGGCTGTCCAGCACCATAAACTTCAAACGACTTTTACCCGATTCATTTCAATTCACTTGCGATTCCCTATGTAGAGCTTTTCAACCATTTTGAAGGCTATTCAGGCATTGAATCACCAATCATAACAAAAAAAAGATTTAGTCACTGGTGGTTATCAGTCCGTTTCAAGATACGCCTCAAACTCGAACTCCATTCAGAATCGTAGTGGCTGCTGTATGTAGAATGAATGTATGTAGCCTACACGACGTCTTGCGGGGTGGCCAGCCGATGTACAAGTAAATTCGGAACCCTCATGAATTACTCTTTATCTCAATCGCAATCGCTTTCGTGAAGTAAGGCGGACAGCTGAAAATGGATTTTTGATAGGGTTCATCGTGGCGTTGGAACCGTTGGTTGGTGATAACGTCGTCGTTGCAAGTGTTGTTGCATTGATAGCAGAGATGTTTGAGCCAGCCATCGATTCTTCCGGTTTCCGATTTTGCTGAATAAATGCGTAAATAACAAAGATGTACTAAAAAACAATAAGTGTCCTTGAAATAAGGGTAAAGGATAGAAGGACAAAGACTTATGGCGTTAATCAATCCCGTTTGATAGATGCGCACTGTATTCGACTTCCATTCAAAATTGTAGTGGCGTAATAAATGCTTGTATGACCTATACGACGAATTGCGTGGCCAGCCAATTTACAATTAAGCGCTTATAACCTCCTACACGTGTCTCGTACCTATTCACTGACCCCAGACGGATGGAAGGCTCGGTTGGCATGGGCAGATATTGATTCGAGGTTCGATCCCGCGGCGTGCGTGATAATGCGCCATGTGCCACTACACCACCTTCGCCCATTGATATTACATATTCGTATAAAATAAGGATGGTCTGCTTTCTATAACAACTCTAAACTACTGAGGAGCAAAATGTTTAGAAGAAAAACCTTCTCCTTGTCTTCCTTTTCTTTCTCTTTCAGCAATTGTTCCAAGGCCTTTTCTTCCTCAGCGATTTTTGCAGCAAGCTTTTGATCGTCTGGCGTTGGCGTGAGGACCTTTGTCGATGTCGATCCTTCTATAATGGCTACATTGTGATGGATACACAAAAATCGAGCAATAAAAGACTCCCTGCTATTACTTCCTAGTTTACCACGCCAGCACGGTTAGAAGAAATGGGAAGTGAGCTGGCCAACGCCAGTTTATTGAACTTTGCGATGAGCCGTGTGCTCAATTCCTATTGGGAACGGTTGGGGCAACCAATCTAAGCCATAACAACTCGATATGGCCTACGCTCGGACCCTCCAGAGTCTGTAGGTTGATTGCCCTGTATTTTTGCCGCTTTCGCATACGTAGTACAGTACTGTTCAAGAGTTTTTGATAACATCCCTCTTTGTGAAGAATGGTTTGCGGAGAGTCAGCGAAAAAAAAAGGAGACGGATTCGAACTGACCTGATGAGGCGGTTTCGCCTTTCTCTTTACCACTCTCTTTGTCAGATTCCTCCTCGTCGTCCCATTCCGAAATCAGTTCGCAGTCGAACAAAAACTGAAATCGATTGGATCAACTGTGTAAAACGCATCATTGGACACATAAAAAGGAAAAGCACTTTGAAAGGCTTCCCCACGAAATTTTCAAGACTATTTTTGCAAATAATCAATTCCTTCTTCAAGTTAGTTCCAGTATTTGGACACGAGGACACTGTCCATAATGTCCTTTCTCCCCCTTACATGAAATAAAATAGTGAAGGAGGACCAATGCTGGGAGATGAGCGATTTTGTCCAGTCTATTCAATGAAGCCATAGATTTTCAGTTTTTCGGCGTTTTGGCGAAGGCAGGGCACCTACACGCCAAATCCTCTAGTGTCGCATGCTCCAACGATGTCGACGCTCTCTCAGTTTGGGAACGGGGTGCAGCGGGCCTTGGCTTTTCGTCCGATGACATCGTGCTCGATCTTCCGGGCTTGCATTATCAGATTTTCAATGCACGATTAATTCGATGCAAGGGTTCGTGCATTGGAAGTACAGATCGTCATGGCCCTCCTTTTGGGAAGCTTGTTAGGGCCTCTTCCAAGCTGTCCGTGTTGGGAGTTCCATCAGGCGCAGGGGAATAGAATTCATTTATATTACTGTTTATGACACATACAGTAGCGCTCAAAAGTCTTCGGTGAAATGGTTCCTCGGCCGTACTTTTTAGTCGTAACTCCTTTCCTACTGGATCTATCCATGCGAAATTTCTATATTTGGAGCGTGGATGCATGATGAATATTCACCACCATTAACCTGCAATCTGATCATGTTCCAGATATTCCAAAGAGCTTGAACTCAAAATCGACTGAAAATACAGATGATGATCCTTCTGGAATCTCTTTCCTTTTTGTCATGTCTAAAGTGTACGAGCGGTAACGNCGAACACAATAGATGGGAAAAATGCACATAAGGTGCGAATAACTGCAGACGTCAACAACTTTACTTTTAGCAAAACCTGCTACCTCAACAGACACCTTGCTCTATCTGTGGATATTGCAGCTTCGCAGTCAAATAGTGTTGGGTAGGGTGAAATATGCTCAACTTAAACATATCCAAATTTTTTGCGATTTGGTCTACTAAGAAAAAAGTTGTGAACGAAAAAGCTTCAAGGTATTTCACCAAAGACTTTTGAGCGCTACTGTAGGTACCCTCGAAACCTGTCGGAGGTGACTCCGGTTATCCAGCTGGGCTATGCCAGAATGAACAGGGGCTTATTTGCTAGTGGCAAACGTAGGATATCGACAGGATCTCCACACATGAATACATGAATACGCCTACATGAAGACGGAAGGTATAAATCGATTCAGCACGACAGATACGGAGAATCCACTCTCCGAATTCACCTATGCTAGAGGCAGTGACTGGTGGTCTGCGATTTTTCCCCTTTTGACCGCCTGAACGAACTAGTCATACACCCATGATCCGGTGATCGAATCCCGGATCATTACTCGCCCGCGCCAACCAAACTTTCATCCTGAATCGATGATTCTGAACGGAGGTCGAATGCAATGCGCATCCCTCGGACAGAATTGATGAACGCCCAAAAACTTTTTTCTATTTTGTAACCCTTTTCAAAACGGTAATCAGAAATAAGGACCTACATACTACCCCATCATTCGCTTAACGTTCCCGTACTTCCGGTGACGTTTTCGTAACCAGAGGATAATCGCTAAGAGATTCAACAATGAAGATAAAGGGAAGTCTCACCACATCGGTGTTTGGCAGCAAATCTTTCTAAGTCTACGGTGAAACCATGCAAACACATATTTGAAGAGATGAAGTTTGAGGATGTGAATGTTTTTGGCTGGAAAAGTTTGAAAAGGCTGGAGAAATTTCAATCTTACCTTCATACAACGATTATAGTCGAATTGACGTCGGAAAGGATCACAAATGACTTTTGGAAGATTGAATAGGTGCATACACCTGAAATAATCAAAACAAGAAGGTGCTGATTACAGCTCATATCGAAAGTCTTCTTCGGTATGTGAATGAATTTTGGTACTCGATGTTATTGTTGTGTTGTAGTTGGCATACTGTTCTGTTTGTGCCCTGCATGTTTTGCAAAATAAACAACTTAATAAATAAGAACTTTCTATGACAACAAGAACCGCACTCATTATGATTAGCCGCTTTATCAAGTGAGCGAGCAGAAGTTGGTTCTCATTCGGAATCGTGAGACATTTGAATGTATCTGTGTACTTTGCCTATTCCTCCCNGTGTTGATCTACACCATTTTCGTATGCCCACATGCATTCGACCTCATTCAGAGAAATGGAGGCCATTGAAAACGTATTTACCTTACATAGTAACTGGCATGAGTCAGCGAGTGATCAGGTCACTGCTTTTAATCTCAGAGACTTGGTTCACTTAGGTATTATCCAACCAGGAATGTACATATGCCTAGCATGTTATAGCACAGCCACATAGCATCGACCCACTTCTGTTCCCTTCGGGCTACGGTAACAAGTTTATCAAAACCGGAGGAACTACAGACGAACTAGAGCGGGGCGGGATTTGACGGTAGAAACTGCGCTACTGCCCCAATCTCTGTATTACACACCCGAAGTTTTCGACAAGTACCAATCCTTTCGAAGTTTTTACACGCTATGATGTCAAGAAGAACGCTGTTCGATCCCTTGGTGCGCCACGCATTCGGCACCATTCATGTCGTAGTAGATACTGACTGTTCTCTGGCTTTTGTAGACCCATCCACCATACCAAGCACAGGCTCATGTTCCTCGCCTGATGGTCCTGCTCCTCCATTTGCCGCCTCTGAGCCCACTGTCCTCCAACACTTGCATCTTCTGCCTGCTGATTTCCTTTTTCTGATAGCGACAGGACTGATTTCTTCGTGATGCCCAATCCCCACCCGGTTAATCTGACAATCTTACTGACGTTGGACAGTGGTAAGGAAACTGGTCCTACGTTATTTGGACGTAATGGTTCTTGTTCCTAACGAGCTTTGTTGATTATTTTATTCTAATTTTTATCTAGAAACACACCTGTAATGAACTCTGACGGCTCCATCCATTAGGCTGACTAATTCGTCAGCTTTATTCCGACGCTCTTTTTCATTGCAATACAGCTCATACCGCTGACACCATATCGCGGTTTCGTATCCATATCTGTAGAGACAAGGGTGATTAGGCTGAAAAATCACTGAATATCCTTAAGAATGAAGCCTCTTGTGCCACTGATTGGAGAGGATGTACGATTGCTAAGAAATTGATTTAACCGCCTCCTAAGTTTCCGAAAGCGGAACTCCTATCATTCAGGAGCCCAAACGACGCTAGAAGAAGTTACAAACTCCCAACATGAGGCAGTGCACTCACGAGTTTGTGCCAGTGCAATTGCTTTGATGCATACCTCACCTTTGCCATGTACACTGGTACGGTTCACAGTAACAGCTGAGATCATGCGTACACGATTTGCATTTGCTCTTCTTCGCCCGGGTACAGTATTCATCATAACGATCGAATTCACGTACGCACCAATCATCAGCTGGATAATTCACCAAGTGACAGTGACGCTGGAATTGTTGGAAGGCTTAGATTTGCGGAACTTGGAGGAATGACTAAGTGATCTGGAAGAGCCTACTGTCTTCGACTCTTCCCATGAAGAAGTATGATCTTGGAACAGGCACCGTTTCCAGTACAGCCCCCTTCTATCTCCATCTCAAAATCAGGATGATTTTGAACTAATCATTTCTAAAGTTTTAACGGTGAAGGAGATGCGTGGATCAGATTTCTGCCTGCAGAATGTGCCAGTTATTAGAGTATACCAGCTCACTGCATTTACAGCAAATGTGCTCCATTTAAACGATACAGGGCCATCAAACACGTCCGTTCTTAGGAGTATATGGCGGCAGTGAGAGACCGTCTCCATTCCTGAGCCATTATTCCCCTCTATCTGGACCGCTTCTCTAGTCGGCAACGCACCATGTGACCTTCTCATAATCAGCAGCCATGAATCCCTACAGATAAGAAATCTTCGAACCAGTGATATCACATTCTGGGCTTCTTGTATGGATACGACTTCCCATGATCTGTTGGAACCTGAATTCCCGAAATCCGTCTTATATAATCTGACTGACCTTCTTTACCCTCCTCTACGGACCCGTACATTCAATAACAGTATAACCCTTCCGTTTAATGATCTCACTGTTTTATCAGAGGCTCTCACGCTTCCCACTCTGCGGCAGCTGAGAGACAGTTACTTCATAGAAAAAACACATCAAATTTTCGCAATGGAACTACATGTTGATGAGAAATTGTAATGAAACCCTGCCATTTAACATTCTGCTGCTGGAAAGAGAGGGTAGAACGAGGGTAGCGTAGACTTACCTTGAAAGCGAGACAAAAAGGGACCAGCTGCAGTGGTGGAGTATCGTCAGCACAAGCCAGTGCGTACTGATCCAACTGGCCGTAGCAAAGCCGATCACGCATAAGTTCATTCCTGAACAGTATAACGCAAACACTTTGCTCATTGAGTGTTTGTAGCATGGTCAAGTAAACTGACTTATCAGAGGGAGTTGATTCGACAACACAGAAAAACAGAACAGGACTAATGTGGTTCAGCATTACTATGTATTATTACAAGTGTACCTCGGATTGCAGAAGAAGTTCAAACTGGCTGGGAAATTGTTTGCAATTACCAGTATGTCCTTTTCGAAGTGCTCGTTGTTTTCCTCATCATCATCATCGTAAACTGGCGGTGTGAGGGGCCCTGAATTATCGCACATAACAAAATACAAGTCGCTTCTCACGAATCATGACACATTCTGAAGGCCGGCTTGGCGATAATCGTGAGTTAGGCGTCAACGAAGGAGCGTGCCCAGAATATGGCGGAGCCAAAGGCTGAACTCCTAGGTTCGATTGCAGCAGAACAGCGATGTGAAAGAGCGGATACAGACGAGCAGCAAGTTGGTTGTTAAGATGGAGGAGACCAACCTGTGCATAGACGCTTTCTACAAGTGGGCGATGGAGACTTCAAAGCCTCATGACCCGTTTTCGTTTTCGAGACTCAATGGTAAAAATGGTGATAAACAATGATGATGATTTACTTGCAAGAATTGTCATCAACTAAGTGACGCGAAATGCAAACGTCGTCTAAGAGTTCGGAGAAATGAGGTAGCAAAGGAATAGATCTAGACTGTTCATAGTAGGTAGAGAATGTGAAAGGATTAGGAGCTCAAGTAAAAAGAGTATTTTGCAAGTTTACGGAGAGATTTTCAGGCCAAAAACTAAAGATGGAAATCAGCAGAAAAGTATGTTGTATTGAATGGTGTAGAACGTGATAAGTAAGGTGGTCGCCGAAAGAGGCCGAGCTAAACAAAGATTCGATAGGAGGTACGAAGAGAACGTGGTAATGGTATTTACTGCTGTCTTATGTGGAGTGGTATCGGAATTCTATAGAAGTTTTTGGTAAATTTCGTTATCGGTCTAAAAGTAGCAGGTTTCGTAGAAGCTTTCGCATGATGAGACCAAGGAAGAAGGGTAAAAGCTAGGACAAGCAGGAGATTGGAGAAAAATAATGAAGAATGGAGCTTTGGAATTCACACCAGTATAGATATCGATCAAAATTATCGATTTTGCGGAATCTCCGAAGTAAAACTCTGTAGCAGTAAGTTATGACGCTGAGTAAGCTGTACGAGTTGGCAACACCGAATTAATTACGTAGGCTGTCGACCGTAACCATAAGTTTGTTGTTATTTCCAAATTGTAGTGTGATAGCCAAAATAGCTAAGATAAACCATCTGGAGTGAATCACTTTTTTTCGGGAGAAGTAGTTAGTTTCTCAGTAATTTAGATGCTTCAAATGCCTACACAGTAACATGGGGGCCTGCCAGCGTGTTCATTATTNCCCCCCCCCCCCCCCCCCCCCCAAAGATTTCGTCCAGGGCGGGATCAAATCCGGGATTTAACCAGTAAAACAAACAGTGGAGTAAAATGCTTCTGCCATTTGCCCATCAATACGAAATAATGCTTACTCACCTAGCTCTGAGGGCGTAATTTGTTGAGCGATTATCGTCAACGGTAAAAGCAATAAAATAGTGGCGATTACGAAGTTATTCATATGAATGCATTGCCCCTTGGCGGCAAGCGAACGAGAAAGCCAAAACGAGTTCGGCTAGCGGGATTTCGACGGAGAAACGACGCTGAACTTCCCACGTACCTTAGCCAACGTATTCCTAGGCCAGGTTGGTATGAGCTATTCCGAGCGCATAGGAAGGGCCGAATGTCAGGATGAGAAATCTAGAAGGATAAGTTAAGGGGATATATTGTAAAGGATTACCCAGGAATTATTTAGGATCGTGGTCACGGGCGCTACCGATTCTTGAGCCCTTAGTGTGCCCTATCTGAATTCGTTCTCTCGCAAGAATGTTTTAGGACCAACTTGGGTTGAGCTTGAGTTGCATTCAATAATCATCACCCAAAATTTAGATTTCGAGAGGAAATCAAGTGCACTGCACATTCTGTGGTGTTCGATCAACACCGACCGTACCACCCCTACTTCCTTATTTTTAAATGAGCCACGGCAGTAGTGGCCTTCGAAATTTACAAGTAGGACGAATTGTCCGCTCCCGATGATGCCCTATGGGGAGATGAGGAACAGTGTGGCAACTTCGAGAGTCACCAATTCGTCCCACTTGTGGATTTCGGAGACCGCTTTGACCGTAGCTGTGTCTTCAAGAAATAAAGAACGAGAAGTAGACTTCGTGTTGATTTGCTTAGCTTCGATTTCCACAGAATGTACCGTCCACTCGGCTCATCCAAGTTCAGATTTGGTTATAGATTATTGATTGCCACTTGTACTCAACCCAATTTCTGCCTGGAACACGCTTGCAAGCCACTGTTTTTGATGTAGAGCTCCATTTATTGCGCGACTTCCACCGCGCTCAAGATTTTCATTGTACAACTGCCTAACTGGTAAACTTTTAGAGTGCATAGAACTGTCATACAGAGCTGAGGAACTAGTTTGGAGTGCAGATATGTGGTCGAACGTCATTTGCATATAATGCTGGAATAGTTCAACGGAACTCTCAATACCAACCCAACGCCACCACCACCACCACAACGCTCTCCCAGGCCAAGGTTGTACTGTTTGTTTTATTTGTGTATATGTAAATGTATATATACGCTGATTGCAGTTAATCGCAACCCAATTTATTTACCATTGCGAAAATTATTATCAAATATTTGTAATTTCGTCTGATTTCGAGAATATCTGTTGCTTGGCATGAAGTAACCCAAAATTACGCCAGTTTGGGCTCTACACTGCTAACTTACAATGAAAAATTCGTTCATGACGTGAAGGATTCACGACATACACGAAGGCTTGGGATTCCTATCCGGGTAAATCAGACTCACAACTTGTACGAGTTTGATGGATAGGCCGTCGAGGTGGTAAACTCCCCCACTAATACACTGGTACACAGAGATCTCAGAGGTGCACAATGAAATTCCAATAAGTTCTCGAAGGTAAGCTTATTGCCCCTCGAAAAAGACCTTTTGCCATCGAATGACTCTTTTTGTTGCTCTAAAACGCGACCTTTAGTCTCATGATATAAATCTTTCGATTAGCGTTAAACACATGTTGATGAATTACAGACGGGAGGTGGAGATCGTTGTTCTAGCAGGGCTCAGCAACTGACACTTTAAGATAGTTTCCTATCAGAATAGTACTTTTCAGTACCTTTCTCTACATTCCCTGCCTCTCCCCCAGCCCCTATGTGTTTGGCAAAATACAGAAAAGTTGACGGACCAAAAAGGATAGGAATTTATGGCATTCAGGGCAGGCGGGTAGGGAAGGGGAAGTCTTACCGATTAGCGATTTTCCTCGGCACCATGCTTGACCCTGCCGCTTCGGTGAGCTTCGTTGAGTGAAAAAAGTTGTTTGCTAACGGNGTACTTTTCAGTACCTTTCTCTACATTCCCTGCCTCTCCCCCAGCCCCTATGTGTTTGGCAAAATACAGAAAAGTTGACGGACCAAAAAGGATAGAAGGTTGTGGTATTCAGAGCAAGCGGGTAGGGAAAGGGAAATCGCACCGATGAGCGATTTTCCTCGGCACTATGCTTGACCCTGCCGCATCGGTGAGCTTCGTTGAGTGAAAAAAGTTGTTTGCTAACGGTCTCCTCCTCTCTCTCTCTAACAACATTCAGCTCCAGCTCATACAGAGGTGCGCGCGTGTATGTTTTTCGTTCATCTCACCTCCTATTATCTTGCCACTATTGTAGATTTATTTTTAGATTTTTTATAGCTTTTTCAGAAAAAAAATACAAAAATAAATAAAATAATCTCGTCAGTCAGCCTTGGAACCCATAGCTTTCACTTTTCATCATGTAAACAATCAAGATTACGAATACATTTAATGTTGCAGTAAACCTGTCTTATTTATTTACTTATTTGTTTATGGTATATAAACATCTATTTTATAGTTTCACCAGTCTATACTGCATTCATATACCATTATATTTTTATTGGCAAAATTTCGACTAATTACTGTTGATAAATCTTTTTTCGAAGCTGGGGCGGAGCAGTGCTTTGAGGCGCCATTAGAACGCCTGTCATAAGGGATCGAGTCCTGGATCAGTTGCACAGGCCAAAGAAGTCCTGCATTCTTCCTGTGTGTACCCAATTCGTTTGAGAAGACGGAAGCCTGGGCTGATGCATGGGATTCCACCTCGACTGTAGACCGAATATCAATTCAATAAATAAGGATAAAGCATTCAAATACAGTAAAGAAGTAATTGAACTGATAACCCAAACAGAAGTAGAATCAGCGCGGGGCCTACAGAATGCGTTTCTTCAGGGCAAAAACAATCATTCTTTATTCATAAGTGCTTTTATCTATATCAAATGAAATTCAGCTCAAGCATGGCCTTTATCGCCTACAATTATGACTGTTATAAGTGGGATGTTGATTTCAATGGAGTCTAAGCCATGTAGACGTAAAAAGCTTATATCCCTTAAACGCTCCTCTTGTTCTTCCCATTGGGAAATGCTATTTTTCCACCAGAAAAAACAATTTATGAAACTTATTACTCTTCACGAAAGAATAGGTGAAGTAAGAGTCGAACTACTTCGAATGATACACTTTATGTCGAGATTTTTTTTTCAAAATTTTCCCAAAGATCACCGAAAAGAGGCTTAACTTTTCGGGATGTATGCCTCATACAATCCTCTACTTTGTTTTACAAATTTTCAGCCTTGAACACAAAAATCGATCGATATACATAAATCACACATGATTGAGGCCAACCTCTTATCATAGCCGTTGATCTTGAAACATTCTGTTCAGCTGCCGCGTGCGTTGTTCTGAAGGGTTCCATCGGCAGTTCTGTTTGCATTCTTCTCGAAATTTCCGCCGCATTCACAAATTTTTGCTCTTTACCGTATTGCAAACGATAGCAGATGATAATTCTAATTTTTTACGGAATTTTACCCAATTTTATTAACATCATCTCATCTCATTCTCTGGCTCCACATAGGCAGTTACAAGTACGAGGGACATGCATGTGAGAAATGTCACTACCGAGCTGTGGGGAAGGTTTAACTTGTGACCGGTACGATAAAGCTCCAAAAACACTCCGAGTGAACAGTCTTTTTGACCGATTGAAACTCATCTCTTCAAGAGTAACTTGTTACAAGTGGTACCAAAGAACGAAGTCTGAGAGCATGAAAGTAGACGGTAGATAAATTTAGGTGCAGGTAGAAAAATATAGTGGGCGTAATGAAGAGTATGCCATAGTCGAAAAGGTACCAGTTAAAAAAACTTCGTTTTCCGCCCTATAAAATTTCAAAATTCTTCTCTACTTGGTCCCTGACTTGAGGCCTTTCAAAATGCATCTACATTTTCGTTCTGGAAGGTTATTCTTCAAATTTTCTTTTCTCATTTTCCATGCATACAAGTGCCTATGCATGCTCTGGGACGAAACTGGGAGGCACATGAGGTGTTCTTCATTAAGACTCAAGGGCGAAGAGGTTGAGTGAAAGATACATAAAGCTGTTTGCTGCCCCATTTGGGTGTGTCACCCACAGGTTATATTCTTTTAATGGTTCCCAAGTGAAAGTGGATTACGCGATAAAGATAATAAAGGATATGGGGTTTGGTGCGTTAGGAAAGAAATGGTCGCGTCGCGGTGAGAGGGACGTCGCGCGCGAAGGATTGTAGCAGGATGCAGCAGTAGGTAAGAAATACAAGAACAAAAGTACTAATAATAGAATTATGTATAAAATAATGATCACATATCGATTGAGCTGTATGAAGAACGCTAGAGCTGTAATAACGGCGAATGAGTGGTCCGCGACAGCCGCGTGCGGCAAATCGATTACTCAAAATCGTTCCTAACGCCCGTCTCCCAAGGATATGTATCCGTTTTAGGACTATGATCCCCATACAAGAAAGAATATGTATCCGTTTTAGGACCATGATCCCCATACCTTCGGATCCGTTCCGGTCGGAATCAAACGAACTGGACCCACTTCTGTAACTTCTGGTGTCGCCCGTTCTCCCTCACACCGTGGTGACAATGTCTCCCCTTCCAAAAAAGGCCCGAAAACCGACATTCAAACATCACCTTTACAACCCTTGTGCTACTTAGAATTATGCACAGTAAGTGAGTGAGAGCCCTTCTACTCGAGTTTCCTTTGGGTTCTGCTCGCTTTCTCGTCTTCAAACCGGGGTATCTCACATGATTGTGATCAGATCGTAGCTAGGTGATGTCACATAGTGATAGCAACCAAGAGGAAGAGTCACGGAGGGAAGTTCATTGAGCCCTTGCCTCATTTCCTATTTACAAAGCAGACATTGTACCCGAAAAAGCTAGAGCTGGTCTGACAGTTGGTGACAGGTGGTACTAGCAATTGATACAAGCTATTGAAGAAGTCCTTCTCCTTCCCTTTTTCGTTTATTGAACTAATGTTCGCATCTTCACGGGATGAGTTTAGGTGAGTCAACAGACCCGAAAATGTGAGGGGATCTTTTGACATTAGGGAACTACGGGGAACCCATGGTACAGTGCTAACTCCCTTTTGTGGTCATGATGTTGTCGACTTATAAACATATATTATATTTTTTTTACATGTGGTGACTGATGCGTGAGATTCTGCCTAGATCGTGGATCAAACGGCCCAGACCCTCCTTTCCGAGCTTATTGAGACGTCGCAAGATGTATGACAGGAATTACGTGAAGAACTCCAATTATGGTCTTCCCAGCCCCCAGGAAATGCATCGATTGCTGGTGTTCTTGTTACCGATATAGTCGTCGATTCGTGTGCCGCACGAAGGGGGGCGCTGTCTATAAAGGCCGCTTTGCAGCAGCTGGCTGCAGCCCTTTTTCTAGATCCTCAGCTCGTCCTCATTCTTCCATTTGCCCTTTCCCCATCTATTCAACTGAATCTCACTGAAATTTCACAAAGGTCGCGGTGCTTTCCTATGAAACGGGCCTTCACTGGTAGAAATCGATGGCGTCCAAGGAAGTAGGTTGTTTTTCACAGCTTTTCTTCTTGAGACCATCTTTTTGTGACAATAGAAGATCTCTGGAAGTGTGAGAATTTCTTAAACTCACCTGACTCTTTTGATTCAATCAATATTCCTATTTATTTAAAGTACAAGGAAATCCGAGGGCCACTGAAAAAAAAAATCTGAAACCGGTTTCTTTCCTACAAGCATAGCATAGTACTTCATCAACACTCTCTTGGTAAGTAAAGCAAGAAACTGTGTGGGAGGAATCGTAAACTGTCTGTCGGGGAAGTTTTCCTTCTTTGCTCCCCATTCTCGGCCAGTGTGTATCAAAAGTCTGACACTACCTAAAATACAGCTATACACCAAACCCGTGGTTTTTGAGGAAGCCCCGGGACTGAAATTATTTGGGTGGTTGTGTAAGGACTTGACTGTAAGTACTGTAAGTGTAAGTGAAATACGGTCACTGGTAACTATTTGACACATTTCACTTGATTACTAATAGGATTCCATCAGTTTCGTGGTGGTAATTCCGAGGTTTTATCTACCTTTACATCTGTTCACAACTATGTGTGCGACCGCGATCATAATCGTTTTCATTCGGTGTATCGTCGGCACCAATCGAATTTCGAATAGCATTCTAGTCATTTTCTATTCGTTTCCGTTTACGAGAAATCCGTTTATAGAAAGTGGTAGATATTTGAATTTATCATTCCGTTTCGACCCATCTAGTCACATGAAAAAAACTCTGGCAGGCTAATAAAGCTCATCTAAAAAATGCAGGTAAAGTCAGCACGAATCGCAAAGCTGTGGCGATGGATTCTTAGAGAAATGAATTGGAAGCTGTGGCGTGGCTTGTGGCACCACTACCACAAGCGTAGTTTTAAGTCGAGTTCCAGCTCCAAACAGACCAAGAACTCATATTTCCCATGCCTTCGGCGCCAGTACACTACGTACATTTGTTGTTACCTAGAGGTTATTGCATGTGGCACGTGCCCATCTAAAAGCTAGATGATGGTTGAGTGCGTGGCTCACCCCAAAGAGCATTCATGGCTCGAAAACAACTTCAGTGCTGTTTACAAGATCCGGCCTCATGCTACCACTAATTCCCCATTTTTATCACTGAAACCTGTACAACTCCACTTCCATTCGAATGATACCGATTTCACTAGGTCAGCTTTCACTCAGCTGCTTAGTCAACATTGCCAGTTGATCTTAAATTTCCTATCTGCATCGCTGATATGGTGAAAACTCGCCTACAAGCCTACTTAGGGACGACTACAGCAAGTCATATGTGATAGAGGATATTCATCGATTTCAAGTTCCGGTATCGCAATACGGTTGCGCGATCATTGCGATTGCTGTCGACGAACCAATCAATATCCATTTTTTCTGCAGCGATTTTACTGGTCGTACAAATGAGTCATGCCAAACTGATGGTATCTGTGTGGGAGTGGAAGGTAGCCAGCATGC
>UZAF01016793.1:51740-64531 GCA_900617895.1 Haemonchus placei
AGTGTGTAGGTTTTAGCTTGAATTTGATAGGAAGTGCGAATTTTGGAAAAAATTTGCAATAGATATAAATATAATTGTACTTAATAATAGTGAAGTCCATGCAAGAGTACGAGGGGAAGGGGGTGTTGGGTTGGAGGTGATAGACCAAATATCACNTTCAAATAAGGCTATTCCGTGAAAGGAAATGTTTTGTTCGTGAAATTCTGTGTCTGATGCATTTTATTTTACGGTAAATTTTCGCAAGAGTAACGTACCGTACAGAAATTTCGTTTCAGTGAAATTTTCTGTAGAAAGCCTCGACTGAGCCTCCGAGATTTGTTGGTGACTAGGAGTCCAGCTTGATCGTCTTCTCTGGAGCTTCTAAAGAGGAAAAAATATTTGTGATTCACTGTACCACCTTTTCAAATTACAAGAGCTACTCTGAAGGGCCGAGAATCCAGAAGCGATGAGGACGACCTTTACACGAGTGGAGATCTTGGCCGGCACCCCGAGCTCAGAGCTCCTCATGAATTAGCATCAAAGCAACGGGCACCCTAGTTGAAACGTTACGCCATATACTGACATGACGTCTTCAACTAGAGTGTCCGTTGCTTTGATTCCTTGTTGATAACCGGAAACCGTTTAGAACTTCAAGGGTGCGCGCATAGAGTTGCTGTTTGGAAGCTTTAACATTCGACATGTATACTTGCTATATTGCGGAGCTTGGGAGACAATTATCCGTTTGTGTAAAAGAATTTTCGGCTGGTAAACGAAAAAGAGTAATTGCACCGCATGGGAGAGAAAGCGAAGATGTTCTTACTTTGATAATAAGAGCACGATTCTGGCCCACGTAAGGGCCCGTGCTGGTAAAACACATGAGACCTTCTGTATATGCACCAAAATCCATGCATAAATAACAAGGATGGAAACAAGGATGCATAGACAAAAATTAGCCCCACTCGCCTTATATCTCACTTCTTGGGCTTTGGGGGTACTCGATACCCGAATTCCCACGATTGCACGCAAGCACAAGGCAGTGATCTCAGCGGCAATAACCGTACCAAAACACAAATCCCACACAAACACTGCGCGCTCCGTGCACGCGACGAGTGCGCCAAAGCGTTATGCCCTAACTCCAATGAGTACGTGGGCGCCCAGATCCAGAATCGAATGGGTAGAAATGACACTCGTGATAACGTGACCCAATCGTGCTCTGGTCAGCAAACCGGGAAAAAAGGGAAGATATGTCCGTAAAGGCTCACTTTGCAATTGAACGTGGGTATGAAGAATCACTTTTCTCCAGCACAGTGTACCTGACAGGAATTAGGAGAATAATTCCTTCGGAGAAAGAAAGAAGACGTACTATTGCATCTTCCGCACCTGTGCATGGGTCCATCTAGTCGTCTGGGTCCTTTCGCTTGAGTACTATTTCCTCGTATCGATCGACAGCTGACGCGGGCGCTGGCGGAAGAGCGCTGGCAGTATGAATACTTCCATTGAACATGCGATGCGGCAATAGCGATTTGTCACCAGGAGAAGCGTGACGTACACATCTTCTTATGTTTCGCGAGTTCACGTCTCATCGCCATAACCGCACCTCAAGTGGGCGAGTTGAAAAGTTCTGAAAATCCTTATAATATCCTTACTCTTTAATAATTAAAATAAACGATGATAGAAGGCTTGAGAACATTCAACACAAGAAAAACTCATAGATGCATAATAACGTAATGGTAAGTTGTAGATCTAGGTGAAGGAGAAAGTCGCTAATCCACCCGATCATCTATCTCACCGAATCAAATCTAAGACTTTTTGTCTAGGTTTCAAAAATACACGGAACACTGAGTGCAAAGACGTCAACAATTTTTTTCTTGCCTAGTTAGGGGGTTGTATACAAGTGAACAGTACCTAGAACACGCTCGCCTACTCCCAACAGGGATTTTAGTCAAAAAAAGGAGAGAAAGGAAGCGAACTCACTCCGTTTGTTGAAGTTCACTGTCACAACTTTCAGTTCTTTCTGAACAGGGCGAATACTTGGCGAGAATCTAGTTTTAAGATAAAAATCCTACTTTAATCCTAAGACATTTCATCATGACGACTTTCAAACTTACTACCTTTATGCGTTCACTTTTTAGCCACTTTTTGATCTACGCATAGCGGTAGCGTTGCTTGGGCGCGGGTTTGCAACGCACGGCGATCACCTCCGCTTCCAGGAGGTCGCCTATTTGACGTTTTACTTTCATTTCTCTTTCATATTTCGTCGTTTTTCATATTTCTTATTCATCATGTCCATTCTATTGTCTGTTTGCAATCCTCTTAGCCTACCGTAATGACCGTTTAACCTTCTGAGCGTTCAATGCTTTTAATTCAACTTGAAAGAAGGCGTTTTTGTTATTTCTCTGTTACATGCTACTTTAATTGCTATGGATACATCTATGCAGCGCTTTGAATACTGTCCAAATCGATCCTCTCTTGAAATTTGGGTGCTATTCAAAATCACTTATCAGCTCTTTTTGAAATTGATTAGTTAGTGAGTAATGCTTCAACTAGGTAAAGTCAACAAAGTTATGGGTTCAGTGACTAGTTGTTCAAACACTGAGGTAAATCAGAAAGCCATTGGCATTAATCATCAACAAAAGTAGTTCTCACTATAAGTTAGGAAAGGAAATGTAGTGTGTAGGTTTTAGCTTGAATTTGATAGGAAGTGCGGGTTTTGGAAAAAATTTGCAATAGATATAAGTATAATTGTACTTAATAATAGTGAAGTCCATGCAAGAGTACGAGGGGGAGGGGGTGTTGGGTTGGAGGTGATAGACCAAATATCACACCAGCTAGCTTCACTGAAACAACTGGAACCTCGTTCTCTGGCAGCAGTAACCATCTTGTATGGTGGAGCAGCTCATCATATTGTCATGCGTAAGTAATCATGGGGCAATTGCATCTGTTTTTGCTTGGATTCAATGACTACAAAAAATTCACCTATCTTCATAACCAATGAAATCTAGCGTAGATGAACATTTTTGTTTTTATATGGAATGTATGTTATCGCTGGAAGTTAAGAGCATCGATATAGTAAAAATTTGAAATGAAATCAAAGAAACCCACGAATTCAAATGAGTCCGTGGGTCAAGACGAATTCACTACTAGGTAAAGAATACATTCCTAAATTCTCCAAGTCAGACTCCACAGCTTCATATTTTGTACATTTCATTCTGTGATGATGGATCCCCTTGACTCGTAAAATATTTCTTTTTAGTTTTATCCTGGAAAACACGTCCACACTAACAATGGGCGACGATCATCTGCGNTGTAAAATAACTCTAACGCAAAACTCCACGAACTTATGTTACAACCCAATATTTTGTACATTTCATTCTGTGACGATGGATCCCCTTGACTCGTAAAATATTTCTTTTTAGTTTTATCCTGGAAAACACGTCCACACTAACAATGGGCGACGATCATCTGCGACGATGCGTGGTGGAGGAGCTACGCAAAGCTCACGGCGAACCTCTATCGCCAGATGACTTATTTGAGCGGTGTGGTGGAGCAAAGGCGACTAATCTCAACATGGAATCATTCATGTTCGTTTTATTCTTGAAGGTTATAAATAAGTTGACAACCTATTTGGATCGAAGCCCTCTAAGCCATTTGACAGGCGTCGCATGCATGTTCCAAGCTTTGCCCCTATTTCAAGATAACATGCTTCAATACAAAGACAATCAGCTGCTCCGCGAACGCTACGAGCGCTGGGGGCAATCCGTTCACACTTGAGCGTTTTGTGCTCAACGCTCTACTCTGAAAGCGCCCAGTCAATTCGAAAAAAGTGGCGAAGTTTATAGTAATCACAATCAAAACTGAGTGATCTGCTGTTCGAGGCTGTATTGATCAGAAAAGGTGAACTGAGTCCTCAAGTAAGATGAATAACTGACGAATTCAGGGCGTTCGTTGGACAACATTGCTCACGGGCTGTAAAAACCATTCAAGATGCGGGTGACGAGAACAGTCTTCCCAGGTAGGCTTGTAGAAATAGTGAACAGTCTCTTTCAAATCTCTGATTTGTCTCTTAAACTCAGTTTCGAATTTTCGAGATCGTGTTGTGGTGAGAGCTCATTTGTTTTACTATTCAGCGAGGCCTCATAATTACGTTGAAAGTATTTAAAGCACTTTGTAGGCGACTTTTCCTTAGTAGTAATTTGAAGATTCTCCATGAACCACTGAAAATGCAAAGGCTGAAGGAAGTATTTTTCTATGAACATAAGTGTAATTCTTATTGTCAGATTGTTTTAAAAGTGTTAAACCTGGTGCAGATATGCTCTTCATGTTGACTCTTCACGCAAGACCGGTACACTAAAGAGAAGAGGGACCAGGTCAAATAGTCAGTCGAGCTCTCGTGGTGGAACACCAGACGTTGTCCGCTTCAATCCTAGAACGGTATGCCAATATATTTTTCAAAGTCTGGAACTAGTTCTTTGTTCAGTGCTATGGCATCGTTTCTAGAAGATCACTATTACAGCTCAATGGCTTTGACGCTTTGATTATGAGGGAAAGTACAAGTTAGTGATTTTTTCGAGCTAATGTGAGTTGTTTAGGATGGCTTTTTGGTCTTCTGTCACATTGTACGAAAATTGTCATCATGCTCTCAGGACAGAACCATCAATTGGAATGTAATCAGGAATCAGTACAGGTACGCTTTATCTGCTATTTTTCCCATCTGGTTCTGGTGTTGCATGCTGGCATAACATTTTCTTTTCTGAGTTTTCAGAAAAGAAACAGGACGACATCTCAATGCAGAGGAGTTGAACTCCATGTGCGGAACCATCAATATGACAAAGTTTGTTTTGTTTCATGACCAGTTAGAAATTTGTGCACTGAAATGTCTAAAGCGAAGGTTTCTTCAGGCATGATCTCTTGAGTACCCATCTGTCATCGGTTGTGGAAATAATGGACAGCCGTGGTCAAATTTTGAGACCAGCTTCTCCTTTCAACCCGAAAACTCCTAGTCAGACATCATCCAATTCACGTTCATCACAAGGTGATTTATATTTCCGAAGATGAGAAGTAACGAAAGAGAAATGTAAGCATAATACATCACCAACACTGCAGATGAGCAGTTTTCACCCCCTCATCGAGCAACAGTCGACGTAAATAACGCGGATGAAAGTCAGGTAAGAATCTTGGTGATGTTACAAGCGACTTTGATAGATGGTCTGAATTAAGTCAGCGCTGCTCCAACATTAGTTGATTGGTTAACCGCTTAGAGTGTCCAGTGCATATTGAGTTTATGTAGTCAAAAAGTTTCTTACTTTAAGGGTAGTGCTCGACGCCAGCATATCGTGGAACAACTGAGGAAAAACGGTGTGCACGTGGACGAGAATGGGCGCATAGTTATTCCCCAAGAGCTGAGTCCAACCAATAGTCAAAACTCAGAACCAAGTGAGGAAGAATTGATGGTGAGTTAAGTGTCAATCGCTGCCGCTCTATTCATTGGTGTCTGATGTCGTAGTACGTATGCTGATTGGTTACCTTCGATTGTGCTTGCTGTCCATCGATTTTGCATCTCTGACTTGCCAGATGAATGATATACATTACTATCCAGCCTGGCTGTTGTCAGACTACGTCAGAGCTTGGAAATGCCTGTAACGGTGTTGGCTTGGCACTGAGACGTTGTGGAGCAGAATTGCTGGCGACACGCGGATCCTCTTCAATAAGGGTGTTGTCCTTAAAGAATAGAACCTTGGGTCCTGCGATCCATCGTGTTCCAGATGCCTCACCATTATCTAGCCTCAGTCGCGTAAAAACAATAGATGGTGAAACAAATTTGAGCAGCTTTCCATAGGTAGTGTAAGGACATACCGTGCTTGAACCTCGAAATGCCTAAACTCCAGTATCTCGTTTTTCACATTCCCCATCTCCTACAGAAGCAAAACAAGTCATGAAACAAAAAAGAAACCACTGAAGAAAACAGTTGAGGCAAAAGTTAAATCGATTAGCAAAGATCAGAGAAATACTTGTCGAAGGCTTGCAAATCTAGCGCATTTAGCAAAGTCGCACTTGTGCTGGACTGTTATTCGTTGTATCATAGCTTCCTTTTGTTGAATAAGTCAAAGAGACGACTAATTATATTGAAATGTTACTTGGTCATCAAGTTCTTTAATGTTTGAACCTATTCCGATAATTTTGTATATGAAAGATTACCGAAACGTATGATGCAGGGAATCATGACATTTGAGGAGCACTCCTCGTGTTTTCAAATTTGAAAAGGGAAAGTACTTTGACTAGAATTAATCCTTTGCGACGAGGAAGAAGTTTTCGCTAGTTGTTCTTTAGATCAACATGAAAACTCAGACTGTTAATATTCCAGAAATAGTCTGATGACAACTATTCTTCTATTCTTTTCATTCAAACCAGAGTACTTGGGTTTAGCAGTGCCGTTTGCTTTCCCTAATCACAATTGTATTTGATTCCAGGCATACATGACTCCAGCGGCTTCCTTCAAAGGGAAGGTGGCTCCCTCCGAAAAGGTTCGTTGTATTTTTGTCACATTTTTCTATCAGTATTTCATTAATTCTTTCATAACGAAACGAATACTTTTCACCAACTTTCTTCCTAGTTTCTCACAAGGTTATTACTAGTACAAAACCGAAACAATTTTTCATTCTCTCGATGAAGTATTTAAAATGTCCCACACTTTGAATCATAACAAGCAGAACTGTGGCTAAACGTGCAGCACTCATAGGGCAGAGTACGTAAACGATGTCTCATCCTTTATACTTACTCAGAAGTAGAAATTGAATATGATATGCACACCCCTCTCTGAGCAGAAAGCTGACTATATGCGTAGAACTGTATCCTGTAACACCATGGTTCCGCCGGGGCAAGGAGAGGGGTGGCATTTATATAATAATATTTACCCATGGTAGCAGTCTACTGTTTTCTGCTTGCCCAAATTATCTCATTGTGTCTGTTCTATCCTCGAGAAAGTGTGTAGTGGTGCTCGGCTCAGGCTGAAAACTATTATTTCAAGTGTTAGTATGATTACCGTTGTAGTTGTAGTGAGAATAACGATCATTAATCAAGAGTATTGGTTGATAGTCGTTTAGTATTGCAATGAAGAAAACCTTACCTCTGTCGTCTGAACATCACTGATTATTTCGGTAAGAGACGGTGACGCTGGCAGAAAATAGGCAAAAACTGATTTATTAGAAGTGCTAAATTATACCGGCAGGGATCTTTTTTATACGCATTTTCTATGATGCTCGCCAGACGTTTGTTCGTGATAGGAGGTTCACTATTTCGCGGTTTTCTATAATACATTTTATCAACTAAAAAAACCTCTGATTCAATCACACACTAGACTTCTTCCGATGATTCTCCTGATCAACGTGTTACCCTGGATTCTGGGAATACGTCATTTCTGTCTGTCGGGCAGGTCCTCGAGACAAGTGGCGAGGGAGCATACTTGACGGGAGACGACGCCGTGAGTTTCTACGGAGGTGGTTTTTCGATATATATGTGAAGAGCAACATGAAGGAATAGTTAAGGTCCAGACTCCGGAAAGTGATGTTTCACTTGATTTCTCCAATGATCGTTCAGCCCGTGAAAGTTCTCCTGGTCGTACGCATGAGATCACGTTGTGCAATATCGATGAATCTATAGTGTATCAAGAAGAAGAGGTATTTTTAAGCCAATCCCTCATGAAATTACATTTTTCTATTTTCTTAACGATAAATGTGATAAGAGCTAATGCGTTGCGTGTGAGACTGTCGCGCGCAAGGAAGAGCTAGAAATTACGGTCCAGGCTGGTAACATCGGTGTGTTATTGCATCATATAGTAGTTACCACTTGTGGCCGGCCTTATAAGAGCTTAGAATGAGAGAATGTATAGAAAGTATCTTTGGAAGTAGGGATTGTGATCTCTGAATAGTTGTGGTTGGCTGTAGGAAATCATCTCTCCATATTCATGCTGTTCGTTGAAGAACCACCACAGCGAGACTCATTTTTGAGTTTCTTGTTTGTGTCTCTGAAGCGTTGAGACCAGGCTCTTTTAGCCCCTTTTGAGCGGCAGGGACCGCTCAAAAGGGGTTAAAAGCCCAAAAACCTGACACACATCGTGAAGGAGTACGCATTGACTATGGGTATACGAATACGTCATTTTACGGTAAGGTACAATATAAGCAAAGCTTCAATATTCTTACGTATACTTAGGATTAGTGCCCTTACACAAAATTCCATAGAAGTTCCAGAGACTCTTGGAAAAACCAAAGTGCTGCAAAATTTCGGAGCATACTTATCTCACACTCATAGTTAGAAGTAGGAAATTATTGACACCCTCTCGACCCAACTGACTCTCCATCCTTTCCAAGTCGGTCAACTGAACAACAAACTTTAAAACGTGCAGTGAGCAGTGCGCATAGAAGTGGAACAAAAAATTTACTGATGATTATTTTATGAAGGATCCTTTCACATGAAACAGGCTTGACTATTGCACAGCACCATAACGTTTTCAAAATAAGTAATCAGATTCTTTCTAGAACTCGATACGTCATGATGAGGCCGATATAGTTGAAGTTGACGAGGAGCAATATGATGACCATGGTCAAGCAGCTGATGTTGATCGAAAGACTTCGATCGGAACAGGGAGTCCTATCATTGAAGAAGAAGATGAAGAAGTTGAAGAAAATGGATCTGATTCCGAAAGTAATTCCTCTCACATGGAGTGCTCAGTTCTTGAAAGGCATGACGAAGATGCCATGAGGGACAGTTCTGATGAAGCAACAGCAGCTCCTGGCGAAACAGGTGCCATCGAACAGTCAGAAATCAATCCTGAACCCTCTGTTTTTGTTCCATATTCGCCAAGCGTGAGCTCTGAACGCTCCGGTGCTTCGTATTATCTTCAGGAGATGGAAAAGAAAATCATCCTGCCAAATGCGCCCTCAGTTCATGATGAGAAAGGCATTTTCGAGAAGAAAACGATCGATAGGGTGGAGAACTCTATGGAAGGTCTGCAGCCTCCTGAAAATAGTTACGATTCCGAGAGGGTATCGTCCGAGAGAAGGGAAACGGTGACAGTGCCTGTTGCTCCCATAACTCCAGTGAAGGAAAGTATAGCGTTTAAAGAAGAAAATGAGATGAATGAGGAAGGTTTGCCTCTGAGCGACCCAGCTCTCCCCGAAGAGGAAGCATCGATGCACGTAAAAGAACAAGTTGATAAATTTGAGCATCTACAGGACAAGCTGAACGAGTCATCAGGTCACTTTTGCGAAAAAGAGCTCGTTGAAAACGTGCACGTGATGGAGGTTGTTCACGATTTGGAGAAATCAGATCAACATGAAAAGAGCGAGGAAAAGCCCGCTCTGAGCTATTTCTGTGAGGACGAGCTCGTGAAAAAAGTCAATGTGATAGAGACCGTTCTCAATATCGAGAAGTCAAATGAAAGCATGAACGAATCAATATGCCGAGTTCATGAGATGGCATCTGTAGAAAACGTGCATGTGATGAAGGCAATACATGATCTGGAGAGTCCCAAACGTATTGATAATGAGCATGTGAAGGAGTCGTTAGACCACTTCCCGGAGCGTGAGCTCGTGGAACACGTCAGTGTGAAGGATACTGTACATAACCTAGAGAAACCCGCTTCTGAATCACAGGCTGTCGTTGATCATCACGACGAGAAGCTGTTCCAAACGGATGTTCATGTTCACGATACGGTACATAGCCTTGAACATGAATATGATCCTTCCATTCCTTTGTGTGACGAATATGTGAAGATGGCGTCTCATCGACAAGATGCTGGAGATGCTCCTACTGCAGAATTTCTCATTGATGAGGTAACTTCAACAGATTTTCCCTTGACCTCTTCGTAGTCTGGAAATACTTCGAGTTATTTAACATATTTAAGACTCCTGTGACGAGCGAACACGAAGTCGCTGAGGTGGAATGCCACGTGAATTTGTCGCGCCCAGGTTTTTTTNNTTTTTTTCGATTTCATTTTTTTATTTGAGACACCGAAAAACACAAATATTTGTAAAATTGCTGTTTTCGGTTAGTGCAAAGCAACCATGTGATTTTTGCATATGCCTAGGTTAAGCAGTTTTTTTGACTTCTCAGTCTCAAAAAACGTTCTTTTATCGAGGGTAGCTACATTCAACTATCTAGTTGAATTTCGTACTATGCAAACAAGAACTTCGTTGTGTACCGAATCGAAGTGAATTTACATTACTCGTAAAAGTTCCCCACCGCTGAAAATAATCGTCAAAACAAAGTTGAATGGAGGGGGAGGGTGGTTTCTCTTAGTATATGGGGGAAAATCGGATGGTGGCAATCTTTTTCAACTAACAACGAGTAGATACCATTTGAAAGTGATGAATGCATGCACAGCATTGGTTTTCTACATAGGCAATCACCATTACCTTACTGCTTGCTGGTGAGATCACAATCTCATGAAATCAGTAGTAAGAATGAGCATCATCAGAACTCAGAGGTCCTAGGCGAATCAGAAGTCATATTTCTTCAAACCCATACCATTAATCCGACAATCCACAGCGTGTTCTGCATCCAAATTATGTCCTGAACCGACTTACTTCCCCATTCAAATTAGAATAAACAATTTGAGCTCTCAATGAAATCTCTGATGGTGCTTTATTGAAAGTGTCGCTGCTTTGAAAACCGTTCATTGCAGTTTAGTCGTTGTTTTGAGCACTCATGACAACCATATTCAACAGAGAGAAAAGTCATACCGTTATTTCGAAATCTTTTGATGTTCGTGAGGCCGATAATACCCTAAAATGATTTTTTTTCAGAAGAAACAACCAGTAAGCTAGTGACCGTTGCTGTTGGAGAAACAGAAGTCAAGCATGAAGCTGAAAAGGTAGTTGGAAGAACTTTAGAAATGTTGACATAGTTTTTTTGCATGTGCTCCATTTTGCATGTACATTTCCATAGAATTTGCCTGGAACTTTTTCAATACTCCTTTTGCGTGTTCTATGCAGGCAGTTGTGCTGTCAATTCTATTTTCAAGGTGGATCAATCCTTCACTGCACGAAACACCCAAACTGTTGTCGTTGAATTGAATCCTTGCACGGAAAACAAGCCAAAATTAACGGTTTGTCCCATAATACTTCCATAAACATACTAATTTTCCTTCCCTATTGTAGTAGTCTTTTTCCTTCGTGAAGCTCATATGAGAATTATCGCACTCAAGTTTTTACCCCGTTAACTGCTCTTGAAACAATTATTGAATAGCAGGCTTTGCATACCCAAAAGTGTTCCTTTTCGTTCCTTCTTATCTTTTTTCTTGTTGATCAGGAGGGCGTCACGTGGGAGAAGGAGTTCGTTGTCGCCAGTGGATCTGCAGCTCCTGAGAACCACAGGCCGTTAGATTATTCACTGGATACTGTGAGTAGCGAGTTCGGTGCAGTGAAGAACATGGAAAAGGAAGACAGTGAGGTCAGTACTACTAAATGCAATACTATTGAAAGCTTACTAAACTGATTGTGAGGTTTTTTTTGCTGGCTTCATGGCTCAGAGCTTAACTATTAAGCGAAGGGTAATGGATAAGTGATCTTGGATGTTCTTGATTTTGAACAACCCATTTTATGGCCTGGCCCTTTCTGTCGTGCTCCCAAGTAGACGATGAATCGGATTCACTGGCCCTCAACCCGTCGCCGCCACACTGCACGACTTGACCTTGTTATTATATCTGCTCATAATGCATTCGCCCATTTTCCGGTGGGATGAAGTTACGCCGTCCATAAATTTGTTATATCGATAGCGGAAAATTGTGAAGTTCATGAGATTTCATGTGTTATCTACCATGAGCGATATAGTCTGCAGTTGCCGAAGTTTTGCACGTAGCTTTGGAGCTCATTCGGGGGGTTATTCACAAAGGGTCGCACTGGGGTTACCTTGCAGGGATGTCGCATGGAAGTTTGATTTGATTTCTTTGTAGTTCATTTTTATCCCTGTTTATGGATGTGCTGAAATAATATCCATTTTAAAGGTCCCCATCATAACTACTGAACAAATTGGAGAACTAGGAACAACTGAAGAACTTCCGTCTATGCCTGTTCCGTTCCCTTCTGATAATAATGCAAAGGTGAGATTACTGCTTTCAAGTTTTATGGTTTTTTCTGGTCTTCCTCACTTTTATTGTTTCTTCTCTACAACTTGCAGTACTTATTAGTGGCATTTATCATAGTCCTGTAAATTTAGCACAAGCATGTGACCAGGTCGGTAGGTCACGGCCAATTGCTACTTCCACGTCGCCGTTTAATGGACTGTTGCTCGATCTTGTAATATTCCGAAAATGTTCGTTTTTTACAACTGCTATGGTCTCTGCTTGGCTTTCAACTTTAGTACTGCCTGATAGTGCCTTTAGCACTGTCATGCACAACTTTGATGAGCAATTCTTTTGTTTTACTGTTCTATTCACCCATATTTGGGAGCTTTAACTACACTGTTCATATCGTTTCCATATCAATCATAATACAATCTGTACATAACCATTTTTTTCTCTAGGCAAGCTCAAATTAGTCGTGCGAATATGAGTTCAGATTTTAGGATGAGGAAGTTTAGTTGAATTACGTTTTCCCCTATTTTCTTGGTGCTCAATTTCAATTGTTTTCGTCGTTGATGAGATTGCACACACTCTGTGAAGGTTATGTATAATCTGCGATAATCCACCGTATATACGTCATATCTGTATGAGCTTCTTGTTAATGATAAATTTTTAACTGTTCTTACTTGATTTTGGTAGCTGCTGTTATTTCGCCGCAGTACGCGACCTGAAAAACTCACAAGATTGGTGATTATGG